>JACJUY010005183.1:48972-60273 GCA_014220935.1 Platorchestia sp. MABIK
TTATGAATTCCACGCAATGAAAATTGGCAAAAGCGCCATCTTTTTTAAAAATGTTGAATACTCAAAAAATTCGATTAATTTCCTCACAAGCACTGGTTGCGAAAATAACGTGAAGTAGAGTACTTATTCTGAAAAATCACAAGCGCAGTTGAAAATAAGTACAAAAAATGATGAATGAGTTATCTCCCATATCAAAGTATCTTCAAGCAATCAATTCACAGCTTTACTTTACATGGGGATTGCTAAATTTCAAATGTATGTCGTGCATTGAAATGTTAAACGTTCAATGCCTGTCGAGTTACTTACTACTTCTTACGTTCATCATTCTCTGAATACTATTTTCTGACGCCTTCATTAATTTCAGCATAACCCTTCTTATCAACAAGGGTCAGCGTTGGGTAAAGGGGAGCAGGTCTATTCCTGAATAAACTGCATTTTAATTTTCGCCAGCGATTTGTTCTCAGTTGTCTTTGGATTGGAGTTGTCAACTGATCATCAGGTGTGATGCAAAACGATAATTTCCGTTTTCTCTAATTCGACGTTAGCAAAGGATGTATAACCTGTCTTCGTTTAAGGTTTCAAAAAGCTGTTTTAGATTTCATTATAAAAGTTCTGTTTGAAAAACGATAGGATGCATTATTGCAAGTCAATGTGCTTAGAAGGAAACTACTGGCATGACCTCAGCTTCGCACTGAATTGCGTAGAATATACTGCAGAGTCATGTATAAATGTGTAAATAATAGTTTTTACTCATTCTACGTTTACAAATGGTTTTGAATGAATTCTATTGGATTGCATTGGTACAATTAGAATGAGAGTCCATGAAAATTCAAAAGTCATTCGGTAAGAGAATTTTACATTAATATTCACACTTCTCGAATGTTCATAGAAGGAGTGCGTACAACGATGTCTTAAGAAAACGTAAATCGAACTGATGAAATTTGAAAAAAACTGCAGAAATGAGAGATGAAGGTAGGATTTTCGGTGCGCTCCGAACAAGCGCAGTGGTCACCGATCCAGAGTTATTGGCTCAGAGGAAAAAGTAATTTTTATTCATTGACGTAGAGGCACCGACCTGGTCCTCCGGTGGCAGTAGATAGGACGTCTTCTAGGTCTTCCTGACTCAGAAAATATTTCCGAAATGTTCGCCAGACAGTTGGAAAATAGCTAAGAGTGAAATGAAGCGCTTCAGTTCCGTAGAGTGATGTGTTGAACTCTGGAATTTGAACTAAGCAGAAAAAGTTGTTTAACTGAATACCTGGGGAAGCATGAGTATGATTCTGCACGCAAAAATGACTAGTGAGCAAAGTAGTGTTCCAACTTTGCTTAAAAATGCACGTAAGTCTGGGAATAGGTTTTACGCTAAAGTAAGAAAACTCATTAAGCTAAGTACGCTTCACTCACAGTTCTTAAACAGTATTACAGTCACACGTGAACCGGTCCATTAGAGTTGTTCTGCAAAATTCCATTACTTCTCGGTCTGTGCATCATCCACTGACCGGGAAGTAATGGAACCTAGCCCCATATTTTTGTCGGGTGGCATTCACAATCCCGAAAGTCAAAATCCCGAATGTCAAAATCCGGATTATCTAAATCCCGAAAATCAAAATCTCGAATGTCCAGTTCAGTTGAAAACATCTTATACCAAATTTAAATACGAGCTGTCATGGAGAATTTTCATCAATTATTTTCAATTCTTCACACCACCAATTCGTAACACACACCATCAATTCGTAACGAACACCACCAATTCGTAACACACACCACCAATTCGTAACACACACCACCAATTCGGGTGGACGCGTCCACTGCCAAATATGGTCGGGAATTAGATATTCGGGATTTTGATTTTCAGGTTTCTGAAATTTGGGATTTTGAGGTGGACCCATTATTTTCAATTTTTATTGAATAAGGAAGTGCGGGAAAATGATTTCTCTGGTCAATAGGAGTTTAAAAGATGTTACAACTTATGACGTTTCGTTTCTATTTTTTGCATCTGTTGCATTATTTTGAACCTGTGATACTGGCTATATGAAGCATTGTTACAAGATTTGATTATTTGTTAAGGAAAATGAACCTATGTTGCAACATTCTGAGAGTGTTATACAATTTGAAGCAACGTTATATTAATTTGTCTGTGTCACCACATTTTGCATCTGTTGTCAATTTTACAGCATCGTCACTGGATTTGTACTGGATGTTGTTATATTCTGAGCAGCTGTTATTAGTTGTTATTCGGTGTTATATGATTGTGCAAACTGTTGCTATATTCTTTTGACGTGTGGTTATAAAACGAGAAAAGGTGTAAGAACTGTCACACAGTGCCTAGAAATTGGCGATGTGTTGCTATTGAGAACTATCTGAAATCCTTCCAAATTCTCAACCTTGCGCTACTGTTCAACTTCATCACATGAAATTGTAAGAAAATTATTTATCATTTTACAAAATCATGGGCAATCTTTTACTGTGACATTTCGTTGTTGAAAACAATCACCAGTCTGAAAATCAAAGAAAAAGTTTTACAGTCACATTAATGAACATGTTAAACTAATGCTTCAGTTACATATGACATGATTCGAAATATTTGTAATCGCAGTAAAAAATGATTAGGCATGAAAACAAAATTCAAAATCGAATAAAATTATGGCCAACAATGACCAGATGCTCGTAAGAAAAAAAATTGCGATAGGTGTATGTTCATGGCACCAGAGCGAGAGGGAAAATGAAAGGCTGAGCAAAATGTTAGAACCGTTTAAGCTGTTATTATGTCGCAAAATTTGAAAGAAAAATTAGCGTTAAGCTTTTGTTGAGAGCATGTTCAAGTTTATGACTGTGCAAGGTTTCTGTAAATTGAATATGTCCTTTTTTTTGAATGCATTATGGGAAACTTTTATACATGAATCTTGGTATTTTTCGAAAGCTCGAAACTGTGATGGTCAATGTGGTTGAAAATAGAACCTTGATGTGATCAAGTAGTTAATTTTACTTCAAAATCATCCAAGTAAGTCCAAGCCACATTAATTGAGACTTACAATCTATTATGTCATTCTTGAACTGATATATCAAGCTGGCTCTGAGTAGACTTTAGACCCTGGATGGGAAAATGTTATTTCTCTCTCTCTTAATTTTACGGTTTTCATAGTAAATACAGCCGTTGATTCCTGTATCGTAGGAAAAATCTTTGTTGATTTTTGTAACATTTATTTTTTTGATATACCAGAACCATTGAAACAAATTTTAAAGTCCTATTCGTTTATTTTGTAATTCATAAGTAATTGATCTGCTTCTAGTATATTTATACGACGCATATTAACACCAGGAATATTGTGACGACTTGAAATTCAGCTGAAAATGCAACTTCTTTTTCTGTTAAGGTATTAAGGATGTTGTCATTCAACGGCGACCGTTTAACTCTTAGAATTTCTGAGTGAAACCTCACTTAGAATATCTGGGCGAATTGATCACGGTCTCTGGCAGTTCGGTGGAGTTCAGTGCCACTCACTGGAGTTCCCTAGGAGAATTTCAGCAGTGGCGAGCCGCCGCAATACATGAAAACTGCTGTAAAAACTACCAAATTGTTTCTATCAGTGAATATTATTAATGGCGTGTCAAATAATGATACTGCAGAAATACTGCCTCGAGTGTTGAAAAAGTAGGTTTTACTTCACGGAAACGTCATGCGGGTCAATGAGTGGGAAAAGACAAATGAGAAAAAATGTCTTGGCAGAGAAAAGTTACACAATATATTGGCTTACTCATTTAACACGTTTTTAAAAGTTGACATTTCTGAAAAAACTATAGAATTAACTCCACGTGAGAAAAAGATAAAATTCAAGTATTTATCATTCCTTTTTTCAATAAAGGTAAACAAAAATTTTAAAACTTTTTTGCGTGTTCAAGCTGAAGCTGATGATGATTGGTTTAAAGGAAAAAAGAAAAATGTAAAAGGATGCAGCAAGAGCTCAATTTCGTTGAATTCAAAACTACTCGTAGGCTGGAAGGGTAAAAAAAGAGAGATTTACTCAAAGAAGTTTAAATGATAATTAGAACGAGAGAACCAGACATGTTTGTAATCACCCACACTGGATCTCAAGGCAACATCAGAGAGTGCAAATACTGTTAAAACTCAAAAACTTTGAAACGTAGCGGATTAGAAAACATTCATAAATATCTTATAAATATCTCCCAAATACCTTAAAAATATCTCTGAAATATTTTAGAAATATATTAGACAGATCTTAGAATGTCTAATTTATATCTCATAAATATCTTAGAAATATTTCATGAATATTTTAGGAATATCTCAGAAACACCATAGAAATATTTTAGAAATATCATAGAAATATCATAGAAATATCTCAGAAGCACCTTAGAAATATTTTAGAAATATTTTAGAAATATCTCAGAAGCACCTTAGAAATATTTTAGAAATATCTTACAAATGTTATAGAAATATCTCAGAGATACCTTAGAAGCAGAAGACAAGAAGCGCAGGTTTGGAAGCAAAAGGTGGACGAAGCAAAGTGTCCGAGGTAGATCGGAGTCGGGCAGTGTCCGCCAGTCCATTTATTGCAGGTCAGTCTGCTCGCGTCAGGATCTCCGGGCTAAAAAACCATCTCGGGCTCCATTATTTCCTGCGGACATTGAGCCTCCAGCTCGCTGGGCCTTTACCACACGGTCGCCACCACAGGATGTGTTTGTGACGCTCGTGCTGCGTCCCTGTGGCCAGGATGTTCGTTTTTACAGCAGTTGTCATGCACTGTAACGGTTCATTACTGCTGCAATTCCTGAAATGAACTCCGCCGAGCGGCACCGAACTACACTTAACTGCGAGATTCACAATCAAATCGCAGCACCCAGATTGCGTGAGCTTTTATAAAGATATTCTACGAGTTATTCAGTCACTGTTCGGGACGTTCGAACTGTGTCTGTGTTGTACGACGGTAGGCTTGGAGCTGACTTGTGGGCCTTACAATGAAGTTTGACAAGTTTTTCAAGCTTACGGTCACTGTGGAGAACATCACCTGGTAGTTTTTTTCCAGAATTTGAAGGTGCAGAAATCACACACGTGTGAATGTGCATGTGTTCTAGTTGATTTGAATAAGCATTTTATAGCAGTTGTGGTTTCTATTCGTGAATTCCCCAAAATTAATTCAATGGGGAAATTCTCCAAATTAACAGAACGCTCCTAAAATTAGAAAAACTTCTTCGCAAATTAAACTGTGATTATTCAAGGCTGCGCACGAGGGAACTGGTCTCTCAGAATGGTATTCAATGACCAACATGATCGTTGTCAACTGTTTTAAAAACTGTATTCCTGACATTGGAGGTCACGTCTTTATTTTTCAAAATGTTCCACAGATCAGTCAAAACACAAAAATGGTAGAGCAGAACTTTGAAACCGAATGGCAGCTGGTATCTTGAGAAAAGTTAAATATGTTTTGTTTTTATCTTAAAATTCGTATTTATTCAATGCACAGGAGGAGTACTCATTTTTTTATCTTAACAAATTGAGAAGCAGCCACGTCTAATCTGCGCTTGCCAAAGCGTTTCATTATCACCGTTAATCAGCTTGCAGGATTTAATTCCTTTTGACTCAGTTTAACCTCAGCAATCGACAAAAATTTGTTCATGTGACAAGCAATTCAAAATTCTTTCGTGAACACAAACTTTAGGAATTAAATAAGAAAATCTTCTGCTTCAAAAACGTATTTCTATTTTGTATACTGCTGAGTTTTCCTGAGTTTCTTCTACTGGGTTTTATTTACTACTGCGTTTACTTTGTGTTTCTTAGCTGTGACGACAGGTCTTAGATAGTCGTGTCGTCATTTAACATCGTGAAGCCGTTGCCTAGGTTGACAGACAAACGCTATTACTAATCTCGCATTTGCCAGAATGACAATTTTCTCCTCAAAATTCTTATTAACTGTTAGTTTATGAGTATTTGTCAACTGTTAGTTTATAAGTATTTGGTTCCCCTTTCAAATGAAATTTTCAAATAATGTCACTCGAGTGCCAAAAGATTTGCACTGCTAAAATTTATAGGAAAAAAGTCAGCTTGAAAAAATTGATAATTTCACGTAAATGGGTCATTCTAGCAATCATTTTGCAAATATAATTATGTTAGTTTGCTTGATTATCAAACGGTTACAGTGCGAAATTAGTAAACTGGGACATGAAATAGAAAAGCGTACCTTACTGACCCTCTTAGTATGGCTCAACTTCTTACGAGGGTTTTATTAACATGCCATCTGCAGCATTCTCTCTCTTCAGTACCATCACTATTTTTTTAGGTAACCTTGAATCCAAAAAGAGAGACGCCCCCATTGCAAAGAAATTGAATTTAAATATACGGAAATTTTAACTGTTTGTATCACCATTTACTTACGAGTACTAAAAAAACTTTAATTAATGAAACTTTCTTGTTCATGTAACGATTTGTTGACAAGTGTCAGTGGTTTTACAGGCTGTTAATGAGTGAGTGTCTGTGGTGTTACAGGCTGCTAATGAGTGGGTGTCAGGGGTGTTACAGGCTGTTTATGAGAGTGTCAGTGATGTTACAGGATGTTTGTGCGTCAGCAAAAGTCGCGCAACGAGCTGTGATTGGCCAAGATCAGAATGTAATGTTTATAAGTGCCACTCTTGCTGCTCATCAACAGGAGGTGATACACAAGCTACTTTTATGCTACCTCTCTTCATAAAACATTCTAGCATCACACGCGTTACAAACAGAGAACTTCAAATATGGTTTATGCCGTGCGTTTCTTCCGCCCTGTTTTGCTGTAACAACAAAATATGCAAACGTTGGTTCAAAACTGCAAAAATTGTTCTAGAATGCCGTTTCAGAAAATCAAAGTGCCGGAGGTGCTCTGGAAGTATTGTGCTAGTTAAACACTGCGATCTGAACCTTAATAGTTGGCCTGAAGAGCTCACTCTTTGAAATTATATTACACGTCGAAGAATCAGTGGTAATAATCAAAAACTCAGTTAACGAGATCGTTGATCTAAGACTATTTGGTAGTTGCTTTGGTAATTCTATCAACGTTAATTTTGTAATCATGCAATGATGACTTGTAGTAGTTAATTTTGTAATTATATGATAATGACTTGCAGTAATATGACAGAAATAAACAGTTTTAAATCTTGCTGAGCAAATAGGTAGATACCTCACGCCTTGAATTTCTCCCTGATAATCTTGACACAAGGTGGAACCAATGGCCAAAAATATAGCTACTGACTTCAAAAACTCTCTCGTCCATTTGAAAATCTAGCTCTACTGTAAAATTTTTGAAAGTGTTTTTTTTGAATTCAGATGGAAAGAGAAAATATAAATACAATTTGCAATACTAATCTATCATACTTTCAAATCTTCTTCATTTTTCGAACTTAACGGATCCTTCAGTAGAATGTTTTATAGAATCGCTGTACCACAGTAAAGACAAAAGCACAGAATCAGCTCCATGCCAACAATTTCATATCCGAAATGAATACCAAATCTAGAAGGCCGAAAAAGATCCTCAGTCTCTCAGTGTCACTGTAACTTCTCTTCTTTATGCTTTTCTGATATCTACTTGAGTGCGATGTAGACTATCAGTGATACTTACCAATGCCTCATCCCATGTACTTCATTTTTGAGTAAAACGTGAGAATGGTATTAGAACATGACAACTTGGGATTTGAGAACAGTCAAGACTAAAACCCTTCGCTCGTAACTGCCAGTAAAATACCTGTTGTCCCACAGTAGTCCAACACTAATGCGTGTTGATAACATGGGTGTGGCCGACTTCTTTAAACATATGAGTCTCCTGTGATGCAGAAAATGAGAGATTCTGCTGTATTATTAATTGAAAATTTTTCCCCAAAAAAGCATAACAACTAACGCGTAATGTCAAGGTTCTGACGTCAAGTTTTCTGCTGATGTTTAGAATTGCCTTTTGAACACAGCAATACGCAGATGAAAGTGATGAGCTTCAGAGCACTGCAGTGGTTTCTAATTATTATTGTAAATTTTCGCAATGAATTCCGTTGAAGCTATTTACTAATGAACAATTTAGGGAGAAATTCGGATAACGATTGCTAAAAATAAAAAATTATTCACTCGCTGTGAAAACAAATAAACGGTTTTGCGACTGCCCAATTATATTTCCATGTTCGTAAACTCTGTTATCTTAGTTTCATTCTTTACAATCGTTCATAAATTTTTTTTAATAATCATTCCATTCCAATGTCACTGCTCGATGTGAACAATTGGAATATACTTTCTTCATAAAAGCTGTTCTTGACCTTTTACAAAGCTCCAACGTGTAAGAGTTTCAAAAGCAATCACTCCGAGTTACGATTCTGTGCAGAAAAACAACTTTTCTTATTATTTCATTCTCCTCCTCAAAAGAGTTAATTGCAAAAAACATAATTTGAAAACTTGAGTCAATTTTGCAAGCTCATTATTTCCCTTGAGCGAGAATTACGCCGTAGGGGCAGCACAAAGCAACGTGGGGTTTCCGAACATTTCAAACGTGACGGAATTCTTGCTAGTTTCTCGGCGACATTTCTTGCCGGGCTTTGGGTTGGTTTTATTTTAATTTATTTTCGGGGCAGCGGTCGAAGGCGATGATTTAGTAACGGCGGGCGACCGCCCGAGCGATGGCTTCCTCCTGCAGGCGACACTTTTTAATCGCCTCGGACTTGCAGACTTTAGAAAAAAGTCCAAAAGGATGAAGTCCCCCGGCCTGATAAAAGGGAGCGGGAGAGACTGGAAGATGAAATAAGAGAATGTTGCGTGGTGTGTTGTGCCCAGTCAGGGCTCTGTGGAAAGGATTTTGAAAATCGAAAAGTATTTCGATTATGTTTTCACGGCTATGAAAAGTATTGCAAAATTTGCTGGATCGATGAAGACTTCAACCAAAAAGAAAGGGAATTTCAATTCAGCTCAGCCAGCTCGCAAAACTTCTTACATGTAACACGACGAACAGCGCAGCAGGTGTTGACATTTCAATAAAAACATGAAAATAATGTTGACCTAAGATGGATAATAACATGTGACGGCGTAGTATGCGATCATACTCACGAATAGGATAGTTATTTCGTTAGTGTGAGCGAATTACATACCGTCCTTCTGTACTCTAATGTGCATATGCTGTCCGGTAACATGGCTGGGACAGGCGTTTTTAACAAACTGTAATAATGACAAGCTTGAGAGGGTTTACATTTTCAAGCTTGCGTTTCTTCACGTCATTCGTTTGACGCAACTTTCTATCATTTTGGAGCTGGACACTCAGCTTCTTGCCGTGAGGTTTAGCATGGACTACAGAAGCATACCTGCTCGCATTTTGCATGTTATTGACTTTAGAATACTTTAAATGCGACTCATGATAGTTAAGAAACATGAAGTGTAGGAATGTAAATAAAAACACTTCAACGTTCTATTCAGAATTAATCTAAAACAGTGCGTGGAATGATTCTAATTCTTAATTCCTCGTCTTATCCAGGAATGAGTTCAGAAACATCTTCATGTTTAGGGGGTAACATTTCGGCTTGGATGGACCATACAAGTCACATGGACACTCTTCCTAACACAATATATTACGCGCTTCAACTTAGATTTGACCACCTTCTGGCATCTTACTCGGACAAGACCACTTTATGACTCTCAGGTCTGCAAGGAAGTTTTTTCTACGCAAATCCAAATGTGTCATCCTATATCTAACGCTACAAGCCAAAAAGTTTTTCGATTTATTAATAAAAACTTTTTTAAAAGCAAAATGACTGATTTCACTAAATTTCTCAAAACTTGGGTTCTGATAATAAGTACCTTTAAATGTAGCCCCAATGGCGTCGTTTTCGCAAATTCTATGTAACTCTACGCACTGATAACTGACAGAAAGTTTGAGATAGTGAAATAAATCATAACGTTCGTGTTTTGTTCCCATTTAGAGTAAAATGTCAACACAAGAAATTAAAATACATTCAGACATAGTTCCATTACCTGTAAAACATGGTGATTTAGAAATCAGGAACTTTCCAAATGTTACCCGATCATTTGTTCACCAGGTTAGGTTTGAGCTAATATGTAATGATGTAACGACGCTGTTTCCCCAGTAGCGAAATGAAAAAATAATTCTCAACGCTCGGGTCCCTCAGATGCTATGATGGGTTTTAGAGTTGTGGGTTGTGTAGGTCATGTCACGCCACCTTATATTTTCTCACCAGGTCTTAGAGTCATTGGATACACTGATGTTGAAAAATTTTTGTTAAGCCCTGGATAAATAAAGTATTCAAAAGAAGCCCATACGTCTATCAGTAAACTGAGTACCTTTTCACAAAGCCTAAGTAAACCAACACTTGTTATCAGAGAATTTTCAAAGATCATGTGACCTCCAACATGTGGCCCCAAAACTCATTAGACTTAAATTCTATGGACTATTACGTGTGGTACATCATTGAAACAAATACTTATCGACATCCTTATGGTACCATAGCTTTACTAAAGGCCACCATTGTCCAGGTGATGTCCAAAATGAATAAGGATCACTTAATTTCAGTTTATCGCGAATAGATGTAGTCTTTGAAGCCAAACATGATTTCATAGTGTAAATTGGCAAAGAAGTATCTTCATGGATGGCGTCGTTTGATGCTGTAAATTAAAAGCTGAAAATTCAACGAGTCTTTTCGGGATGAAAATTCAATGTTTTTTACGACTACAAATTCAAGGCGAAACTCAGATTTGTAAATAAAAGTAGTTTTTGAGGACAGTAAATTCAATAGACCTTTTAGGGCAGTAACTTCAATGCATCTTTTAGGGCGCTATTTTCAATGTGTCTTTGGGACTTATATTCCACAGCTTAGCTTGCACTTGACAGCTGTTCAGCCCACTTTCACATCCTTTTCTCTACCGCAGCAACGAGTCTGAAATAATGAACTTTTTCATGACATTTGAATGTTACTACGTTGCTGTGCATGTTCATCGCACACGCATGCATGGCATTCTGTGCACAGCTCTTGGGAAGAAAAAGGAACAAAGGAATAAATTATTCAGACCACAGATTTTCAGATAATTAACGATGACATGAAAATTCGTGAGAGCACTTCTCCATAAAATATACTCCCTTATATGACAACTTCGTATTTTTCATTTATTGGGTTGAACATTTTCTTCGGTGCTGACGCAAAAAAATTATTCCAGAGCTGTGTGACAATGAGCACTTGAGTAAGTTTCATTTATCTGTAGAATTATTTAAAAAGGTACAGCCCGTTCACTCTTTGTTCAAGGGCACTTGATGTTATTCAAATGAACAATATTCATTT
>JACJUY010005184.1:19853-45877 GCA_014220935.1 Platorchestia sp. MABIK
CTCACCACTCCCCCTCCCCTCACCACTCCCCCACCCCTCACCACTCGCCACTTGCCGTAATTTAAGGTTATCGGAAAGCTGCCGGCGCCTGTGGTGACAGTTGCGTGTGGCTGCTGCTGGTGTGGTGTGTGCAGGGGTGTGTGATGTGTTGTGTGGTGTCTGCCATGTGTGGTGTGTGCAGGAGTGTATTTTGTATGATGTATTGTGTGGTGTGTGCAGAGGTGGGCGTTGTGTTGTGATGTGTGCAGAGTTATCCTTTGTGTGGTGTGTGCAGGGGTGTTTTTTGTGTGCTGTGATGTATTGTGTTTTGTGTGGTATGCTATTGTGTGTTGTGTGGTGCGATGCGTTCGGACTGCTCACATTTCTCACCACAACGCTGAGCTGTCAGATAAGAATTTACTTTGGTACGCGCTTTTGGTTACGCTTTTTGTGGGGAGGCATGGCGGTGTTTTGCTTTATTTCGCATTTTTACGTCAGGTGATCACTTGAAAATTTTTGCTGCTGTCGCTCACTGAATGTATGATAAAATAATGTCAATGTGCTCTCATTTCTTAAGATTTTCCTTAAGTTTTGAGGGGATGTGCGTCATTTGGTTATGAAAATTAAAGCTTCTTAAAAATTGCGCACCCCTTTAATCCGGAAAAATATGCGTCGTATTTATGGGTTACGTAAATAGCGTCATTGAGCGATCGTTCCTTGAGGTAATGATTGTTGTTATGGAACTGTACTCGCCCGTTTTGCTCCTATAAACGTTTAAGACGATCTCATCAAAAACTGAAAGTTCTTCTGTACTAAGAAAAAGTTCTTCTGTACTCATCAAAAACCGAAAGTTCTTCTGTACTAAGAGAAGCTACTCATGCGGGACATGATTGCATGAAATGAACACTTCACACAGAGAAAAATGCCACGCATTTTTGACCAACGATTGTGCGTAAAACTTGTGCCAAAACTGGCAAAGAATTGTGTGTCGTACTTGCGTTACGGTACCTTTTCTCTATGGACAGTCAGCATATATACTGATGAGTCATTAGTGTGCCAACTTGAGCTTTGTTGTGTTTTGTTTGAGTTATTTCCCCTGAAACTGCCGTTTTCTTGTTTTTTCCTCCAGCTGTGACAATAGATTGGGATTGCACAAAAATTCATACACACAAATGCAAAGAATATTTTGAGGTTTCAGGAGAGGGGGTTTGATTCATAAATTCCTTTATAACAATTTTCTAACGTATTTATTCATTTATAACGTCGGGGAAAAATCCCCGACGTTTGAGATGGGGAAAAAATTAACTTTCTCTCTTGCGTGGATGTGTGGTCAAGGATGACACACCAAGATGTGTCAAGTTTCTCTCTGTGTACTATCTACGTATACTCATATATTCTATCATTCGACTTGAACGTGTAGGTCGCAGAATTTACTACAACTGGAATAGCAGACGAAGGTAATGTTGGAGATTTTGGAGTTAAATTTCATATTTTCGATTTTAAGGGAATATTAAAACAGCTTCACATTTGAAAACAGAAGCCTTACTTGAACCTGCAGCGCTACTTCTATTGGTTGTTGAATATCGAGGGTGAACACGAGTGGTTCCATTTTGTTGTTGATAACCGAGGGTGACTGCAAGGTGTTCCATTTTGTTTTTGATTAACGAGGGTGAATGCGAGATGTTATAAAGCAATTCTACGTCAATTTTGTTGTTGAATAACTAGGGTGAATGCGAGGTGTTCTGAAGCTAAACTCTCACAATCGCTCCGTTCAATAGCAACGAAAACAAAGCCCATTTTTGGCAAGGACGCATCTTGAATACTTGCGGCAGTGCGTGTTGTCGCGCACCGTCTTCGGAGAGCATCGCCACGTCATGTCTTTGTCTTCGTCTTCCTTGGCAATGAAGGCGCATTTCCTAAGCTTTGTGATGTGAGTGATATCTTCATGTCGGGATCGCGTTTTTTGCGGGAAGAGTAATTGACGTTAGCTGCTGATGAATCTCTTTTTATTCCTGAATCCGTGAGAAGGAATCTATGATCGTATCAAACATGGATTTACCATAATACGTTGGAAGCAAATAAATCTACGTACGCACACTCGAGAGGATATAACTATTGGATCTATGGGAAATATCCCCTAACCCAGTTTAACTTTCTCGCCGGAGCATGCATGTTTTTCGCCGCCCAAGCGATTTAATTACTGGGGCGGGGAAAAACATGCATGCAGGCAGCGAAAAAGTTAGACTGGATAATCGTCGCGTGGAAAACACCTGCGAACAAGCGCGTAATGTCGACGATCGTATCTAACGTGAATTTACCAAATACATATAAGAAGCAGCTGAATCAAGGTACACCACTCATAATTTTTTCCCATGCGATAGCCTCTTACAGGAATTAATGTAATGCAGTAGTATAAAGTTGAAAAGTTTGATTAATTTGTAAAAAAAACTGTTTGAAGAGAGCAGTTGGCTACCAAGATTTAATAACTTTAGTCCTAATTTCTCAAAAATTCTAGTGTTTATTGGATCCCGACGGTTTATTCCAACTTTCGACAAAATTTTCAATTTAATTCAGCCAGACTCCTCGAACTTTATTTCCTGAAAGCATGTTTGTACTAAAATTCGACGTGTTTTTCGAGTCATTATCTTGCTGGAAAGTACATCGCCGACCTCGCTCAAAATTTTGTGCCAATCATTTTAGATTTTCATCCAGTGCCTTGATGTTGTTCTCAGATTTCATCATTGTTTCTGAGATAAATTTTCCAGTCCTGTCCAAAAACATCAAGAAACTGCCCAGATGTCCGTAGGTTATTTATTGTTCGTAGGTTTAGTTAATAACCGTAGGTTATTTATTGTTCGCCAGGAAAACGTACCAAATATTTTTCGCATCATCAGGGACGAAAAATTCAACTTTTGTTTGATTACTCCATAGTTCTCGTTCTGAAAATGAACTTTTTTTTCGTCTAAAACGAACGAGCAACAACAGGATGTGGCTATATAAAAAAGCGTCAGTCGTGGTCGGTTTTCGTTCATTTCATTCTCATTTGAGAAAATTGTGCTGCGTGAGTACTTGAGCGCATGCCTTACGGGCTCAAGATTTTGGCGACATTCAGTTAGCAAAACTTTTGGCTTTAAGTTAGCCTTAAAAAGAAATGTTTGGTGCAGCTCTCGTTGATAATTCCGCTCATCTCTCATGCCAAATTCTCTCGTTTTGACTTCATCGCAGATTTTAATCCCTCTCCAGTTTAACTTTTTCGCCGCCTGCGTGCATATTTTTCGCCGCCTAAGCATTTAAATCTCTTAGGCGGCGAAAAACATGCATGCAGGCGGCGAAAAAGTTAGACTGGGTCAGGTGGTCCGCAGTTATTTTACCTATGAGGATTAGCTCTTCCAAGGGGAAGGTGTAAGGTCCCGAGCTGAAGGTAGGGGAAGCTTTCTTTCTATTAAATTAGGTAAAAATTTTTTTTGTTGCGGACCATCGTTTCTAGTTCACTGCTGCATATTTTCGGTGCACAGTACTTTCTCCTTCAACGTCCATCTTGTTTCAATAACTTCTTTCAATCTTGCTGCTTCTATGGGCAGGGTACGAGGACACACCTTGTGCATAGATTTCCGTTCCCTTAATTCCGTATTAAATGGAACCTTACTCTTTCCTTTCGTGGAAACACCTTTGTTGTAGTTAGGAAGGCTTGAAATAGCTAAAAATTATAATTTAATCCTCCTCCATAGGTTGAGAGCTTAAGAATGTTTCAACTGCAGATAAACTACTATTTAAAAATAAACTGAACACATCAAATTTCCCTTGAATTTTCGTGTTTGTCTCATAGAGGTTACGGATTCTAAGAATATCATAGTTCACATTATGTCTGCTTGTGAGATGTCCGATTTCCATCTGACTCTTGAAATCGAACAAACCGACATCTGGTGGCAATTTTTCTAACATCTGTTCTCGAACCTAAGCAGCAAGTGTTTTTGGATCATCGCGTTTACAAGCAAATGAAAAGTTTCGAAATCATATAGGGATTTTTTTTCACTTATTGCCAAATCCCGCCATTTAACGTACGCAGCACAACAATAAGTTCTAAAAGAAGAGTTGCTATACAGAAGCTCGACAACTTTAGCCTGTCGCCAAGAGAGAGAGCTACGACTCCCGTAAAAATAAAGCAAGCTGCAAAACACGACCATCATCTCGTTCTTGCGCCTCATTGTGCCTGTGGCGGCGGCGGGCGTTTGCTATGGAGGTTTTTGGAAGCAATTTGTGAGACAATGAAATAAAATATACCCGGTGCCGCTACGGCGGACGTAAAAACTAAAGGGCACGCTGATGAACTGTCGAGCTGCCGCCACTGTTGGGCTATGACTGTATGCAGTAACTGTCTATGTTGTTAGTTAATTAACACGTTACCTACGATACGACCCATCGATGGGTCGCGCTTGAGTTCTTCCTGCTGCGACCCATCGATCGATCTACGACCCATCGATGGATCGTTTGAAAAATGTTAACAGTCGTTTTAGATTGATGGTATTACCCCGTTAATACCCCGTATTTATAAAACTGCTGACAACTTTTGACTGTAAGTTCGAGTTGAATACTGAACTTCAGTTTAACTCATCGCAGTCAACGTGTTATGTGTGTCTGTACTTACATTTAGCTTGATTAAGTATTTGGGAAAATTGGGTCCGTGATGACTGGTCGGTCAGTATCACGGTAGAGGAAACAAGGTAGGTTCAAACCACTCTTTTTTTCGTTGACGGCGTGGTTTTGCTGACGTCAAGGCAACGAACCAATAGCAGCGCTCATATTGCTTCTTGTAGCACTGCTACATCCAAATCCGTTGCCACTATTGGCCTACCGATATGATGTTTTGGTGACGTCGTAAAGTTTGTTTGAAATATAGCCTTTCTATTGGCTAGCCGAACAAGAGGTGTTTTTTCTCCCATAGAAATGACCCTACCTTGTTTCCTCTACCGTAGTCAGCATCATTATGTAAATTCCCTTCGTGTACACCGGCAGCTCATGTCGCGGTTACAGTGTTCAACTAATCATCCTTTATATAATAAAACGACAAGTGTCTTCTTTAACAAATAAACAAATAAATGGAAAATTTTCTATGCGTAATTTTTCTTATGTTATTTATTACAATGGGAATCTCATTGAACACATTAAATTTGTAGAAAATTTTATGTTCTTAATTACTGTTAATAAAAATACACAGTTACTGCTTGGTTGGTTTGTCCGTCTCTCTGTGACGCTCATAAGGATGCTTGTTGACCGTATCTGTGATGCGCATTTCACCAGTGCACAAGTACAAGAATATTTTAATTGCGGGTACCATTAGGATGGAAATATATGAAGGTCATCTAGATTTTGAGACCAATTTAAAGGAAACTATCGAATCCCGTCATTTTTGACGTGTCGTGCACACTAGTAAAACAATAATGCTGTAACTACACGTATGCAGTCATTTAGTAAACCTATATTTTCTCCTGCATGAGCGAACGGAAATAGCCTTTTTTCATTCACAAGCCATAAGAGAGCTCAGAAAAAAATTGCACATTTTTTAGCAAAATTCTGTATATGTACGTATGGCTTCTAATGTTTGATAGAAATTTTATTTTTTAATGGTTAGGCATAGCTTTTTTCGTTCGACGTAGGTATATTGATATTATTTTCTTATGGCTTTTTCTCAATTTGTTCATTATCGTTTTTTATTCTGTTTCACAGCACTGATGATGGAATCAGAGATTCCGAAACGTTTGCTATTAAAAGAATGTTCCCTTTTATCTTGGTTCTTCTTTTTATCTTGAGCAAAATTGACTATGTATCACACCGATAAAATATATATGTATATATAAATTTATATATACATACACACATACAGGGATCAATGTTACTGTTACTTGGTGTTACAGGGATTATCTGCTACTGCAACCTGAGCTGGTGCGCTCTGCGCGGCTACACCTGCCGCAGCCGAGCAGGTGCCTGCTACGTGAAGCGCTACTACGACCAGCACGGCCACGGCAGTAACCTGCTACATCTCTACGGCTGCGTCGAAACCCTCTCCAGGTGACGGTTACAGTGGAATGTGATTGTGGTATAACTTTTGTAACCGTGCTGTTACATTTGTAACCGTGCTGTTGTTACATTTGTAATCATACTCTTATTACATTTGTAATTGTACTCATGTTACATTTGTAATTGTACTGTTGTTACATTTGTAACTGCACTGTTGTTACATTTGAAACCGTGCTGTTACATTTGCAACCTTCCAGTTGTGATGTTGCATTTATAGTTGTTCTCTTGCAATATTTTTAATCGTTCTTGCACAGGTCTGCCTGTGTGTGTATTGGGTCTCAATGCTAAAAAGAAAATATCCGTTGTAGAACGAAGAAAACACTTGCCACCTGAAGGTCCGAAACATTTGCCACCTGAATATCCAAAATACTTGCTACCTGAATATCCAAAACACTTGTCACCTGAATATCCAAAACACTTGTCACCTGAATATCCAAAACACTTGTCACCTGAATATCCAAAGCACTTTTACCTGAATATCCAAAACACTTGTCACCTGAATATCCAAAACACTCGCCACCTGAATATCCAAAATACTTGCCACCTGAATATCCAAAACATTTGCCACCTGAATATCCAAAATACTTGCCACCTGAATGTTCAAAACACTTGTCACCTGAATATCCAAAACACTTGTCACCTGAATATCCAAAACACTTGTCACCTGAATATCCAAAACATTTGCCACCTGAATATCCAAAATACTTGCCACCTGAATATCCAAAACACTTGTCACCTGAATATCCAAAGCACTTGTCACCTGAATATCCAAAACACTTGTCACCTGAATATCCAAAACACTCGCCACCTGAATATCCAAAATACTTGTCACCTGAATATCCAAAATACTTGCCACCTGAATATCCAAAACACTGGTCACCTGAATATCCAAAATACTTGCCACCTGAATATCCAAAACACTGGTCACCTGAATATCCAAAACACTGGTCACCTGAATATCCAAAATACTTGCCACCTGAAGGTCCGAAACACCTGCCACCTGCAGATCTAAAACGCCACCTGAAGATCCATAACTTCAGTTACCTAAATGGCTAAATTACTAACACTTACCACCAAAAAACCTAAAGTGTACTGCAATCAGTTGAAATTTGTTTTAAACTATTATGTGGACAATTTAATCGTGATGTATGTAATTTAATAATGATGTAAATAATTCAGCTTTCAATAAGATTCTTGTCTCCACGTGGGCTTTTGAATTTGGGCTGGCTTGCACGTCCTAGATTTTAGATTTTAGTTCTTAAGAAACCAAATAAGAACACTCTGTTGCTTGCTTAGTTGGTGTAGTTATCTTAGCTCTACATCACAACTGCATATTTCTGTGTTTTGAGTATATTTTGATTGAAATTCATTCCAATAGCATTCTAACGCTTAAAATTTGGAATTGAAAAAAAAGAGGTACTCATTTAAAGTTAAACTGATTGTTTTAATTATAGCTCCCATGAATGATGATAGCTTTAAATATGGAAAAAAATGCCATCATTTTTGACCGTGGAGCACAATAGTGTACTGTAAATTGTTTCATAGGTGGAAAGGGAGAGTAATCCGGTGTGTCCGAAATCCTGAAAAATTTTTTTGAGTCCTTATGTTTTCCGGCAAATTGCTACATGAAACCCCAAGAAAATTGCCAAGTACGAAACATCAAATTAGGCATGTGTGTAATTTTGTATTGCCCCGTGTGCGTTGATTGAAGGAATCGCACCTACTTCAAAGTTTCCTCACATCGGGAAAAAATATTTCGAACGTAAATTAACTCACTTCACTGAAAATAAAGTGTGTTGTCAATTCTACAGTTGAAATTCTGTGATTACTGTAATGGCTACAACACAAGCATAGTGAATCCGATATATCACGCACTTCTTGCCCGCACTTCGTCTTTTTTAACATACAAACCTAATGAAATACAAATATCTTAGCCATGGTTACATGAAACGGAAAAACAGATAGGCTGCAGCAGACAGGCTATGCAGCGACAGGCTATGCAACAGACAGGCAATGCAACAGACAGGCTATGCAGCAGACAGGCTATGCAGCAGACAGGCTATGCAGCAGACAGGCTATGCAGCAGACAGGCTATGCAACAGACAGGCCGTTCGAAACGTGTCCAGTGCGTGTAGAAACCACGTTTCCGTACACGCATCGTATTTGGTACTGGTTTGGTTAAATATGCGTTTCATGCGCATTTGATATGTTTTAACTTTAGATTGTTTTCATCTGTCGAACTTCTTGAATACGTGTCGTACTGTGTTCTTGGAAAAACGTTGAAACACTTAGGTTGTACAATGTATATATATTTACAGTATATGTATGTGTGTGTGCAATGTTTATGCAATGCATGTATAGTAGCATATATCTTTTCCAGGATCAAAAGTATGCTTGACTTTCGATCACGTTTTACAGATTTGATTTGCATTTTCTTTCAGCGAGTTGAAATATTTTTTATTCTTCAAACAACGACGCTTTTAACTTTTCGGTTTAGTTGCATTTAATTAATGGCTAATTAATTTAAATTATTGGTGGGTGTTGCTCCAATTTAGTTAAAATAATTTTGTGTATGACATGGTAGGAGTTACTTCAATTTAGTTCATGTAATTTTTGTGTGGGACAGAACGGAGCGCGAGACTTGTGGAGACACCGCGAGTGACTCCAGACGGACTGATGCTCCAGCTGTTACTCCGCCATCTGAGGCAGCTGGTGCCTCTCCCGCAGCTGGTGCTTCTCTGGCAGCTGGTGCCTCTCCCGCAGCTGGTGCCTCTTTGGCAGCTGGTGCCTCTCCGGCAGCTGGTGCCTCTCCGGAAGCTGGTGCCTCTTTGGCAGCCGGTGATACTCTGTCAGCTGGTGTCACTTCAAAAGCTAGTGGGATCTCTCTTGCTCGTGTTCCACTATTGGCTAATGTAAATGGTACTAAATTCAACCCTCAGTTTACCAAAGACCATGTACGCCATTGGCATCTAAACACAAATGTTTCCGGAGCGCCTGCATTGGAAGCCTTCGTGACATCGAAGGATTTAAAGCCACTGAAAAAACGCGAACCTTCTCCCCTCAACTCAAACATTGAATATATCGTAACCAACCCTTCAGGTAACGCAAAGTCTCAAAAGAACACAATCAAAACCTCTGATAAACCTAAAACTGAAGCTCCGTCGCTCAAAGTCATGCCTCCTACCATCACAAAACACAACGATGTCACGATAAACGAGGGGAAAACGGGCTTGCAAGTACTGGATCAGCGCTGGCCGAACCCCAAACTGGCCACGTCTGCGTCAGGTGAAGAGACGAGAGAATACAAGCCGCCGGAGCTGCTGTGTTGCACCACCGATGTCTGTAACTACGAGCGCTCGGCCTACTCCGTCACTGACGGACCTGGCACCAGAGGTGGGGCTGTGTGTGTTGCGTCTGTGGGCTGTGTGTGTTGTGTGTGTGGGCTGTGTGTGTTGTGTGTGTGGGCTGTGTGTGGTGTGTGTGTGGGCTGTGTGTGTTGTGTGTGTGTGCTGTGTGTGTTGTGTGTGTGGGCTGTGCGTGTTGTGTGGGCTTCTCTTTCTTTTGAATGTACATTGTTCCTGCAGCCTGCAGTGCGCAGTGTAAACACCTGCCCCACGTGCAGGTCGGACGCGGCTGCAGGGAGGCGCGCGGCAGAGCAGCTACAGCAGCAGCGGCTGGTTCCGCGCCGCAGCGGTGGCGGTGCCCGCCGTGGGGGCCGCCGTGCTCGCCGTCCTCGTCTGCCTCGCTCTCAGGCTGCTCAGGGGTGCCGCCCCCGCCGGCTGTGGGGTGGGTGGGGGGAGGGGAGGTGGTCTGATGTGTGTGTGATGGAGGGGAGAGAGGTGGTATGATGTGTGTGTGATGGAGGGGAGAGAGGTGGTATGATGTGTGTGTGATGGAGGGGAGAGTGGTGGTATGATGTGTGTGTGATGGAGGGGAGAGAGGTGGTATGATGTGTGTGTGATGGAGAGAAGAGAGGTGGTATGATGTGTGTGTGTTATGGAGGGGAGGGGAGGTGGTATGATGTGTGTGTGTGTGTATGATGTGCAAGTCAACGAGTTGGGTTTTTCGGATGTCGTCCGTTATTTGAGAAGTTTGCATCAAAATTCAGATGCAAGGTTTGGTTGCTTTAAAATTATCTAAACTTGCACCAGAGTGCTAACGGGACGTTTTCTTGATGGTAATCTTTTTTAAAACTTGCAAGCAGAGTCAAACTTTACTTCCCCCATTTAAAACTCTATATTTTACTTTTGAGTTAATTATTGAAATCTACTCCATCATTTCCAGAAAGCCAGACACACCTGCCGGTACCACAAAGCTCCTCAGCTCGATGACGGACTTTACTTCTCGTCACGTCTGCCGTTTCCACGAGACGCGGCAGGCCGCTGCGTCCGGCCCGTCGATCCGTCGGATTTTCTCGTTGCTCCGACCAAAAACCTCAGCTACTCCATATCTCGGAACTTGTCCAGCGAAAAGTTGCCTGTTTCCAACCCATTTTCGTATGAAAAGGCGCTCCAGTCGTACTGTTACCTACCGTCCAGTGAGTATGCAGACCACAGCCAACCTAGAGTACACGGTAACTTCAAATCTCGATCATCGGATATTTCTAAAGACGTGCCTGAGGTGTTCAAGCATCCCCCCTCACAAGGCTGGTATCCTGATCTTCCACCTCTGGAAATTTGCGAGCGGCGCATGACTTCTTTCGATTCCGCTAAGCGTCGAAAGCTGATGACTGATTCACGCACACTTCCATCTGCTTGCCGACCATCAAATTGTAATCAACCTCAAAACTCAAAGAATCCATCACAGCATGGCTCGTTTGGATGTCGTCGATCTCCGAGTGAAAGATCAGCTCAGCAAGCGCAACCAAATGAAGTGGTTTTCAGGTGTCAGTCTACGTCACCTCCTCCGTACAGGATTCACGATCACCGCGACAAATCTTCCCAAACTTCTCCTACAATTCCGGTTTCTGGAAATTATCTTCACCACAGGGGAGGCGATGGTTCTTACGGTGACGTCAAAGGGAATTTCTCCGTGAATGTACAACCGCACGTGAAGAGTGAAGAGCTTTGTCACCCTGAACGCATCTACGAAAACCTTCCTCTGCACCGCGTGTGTGATGATTTCAAAAGTAATGGAAACATTGAGGGAGGTGACTTCCGAGGCAATATGCAGGCTGAAACGTCACCCTGCCGCAGTGAAACCTGCCCAAATGAACTGGATTCCAAATCACCAATGCTTATTGACAACAGTCCTTGTCTTTCACCAACGAAGTCACTTGAATTTTCTTTTCCATCGCCTCCCTCTCCCCTTTTATCGGGAAGTGTAACTGAAGTAGAGGGAACTTCAGTAATTTCTCCTTCAAATTCGGATGAATTGCTTACTCCAGCTGCAGCTGCCACTCCGTGTGGCGAATTGGCATCACCAATTGTTGTTGCCACTTCGTGTTTGTCTCCAACTTCATCATCACCTGCCTCATCTCCGTCGTTTCCAGTAGTATCAGCGGCTGTCCATCCTGATTTGACCGATACAAACTCCAGAGATTCTTTACCGCCAACATTTTCTGCGCTAAGACTTGGGCTTCCATGTGCGACTGATGTCAAAGGCCTCGGCCTGCCAGCATCAGAGATACCAGTGACCCCTGAATCATCGTCACCTGCTTTTACTCCAGAAATACATCCATCACTGAAGTCCTCTACATCAACGCCAAACTCATCGACGTTTTCCACCCCAAATCCTGGTTTGGCACTCTCTTCAGCTTTCGATCCAACCATTCCCGTCACAAACACAGTTTTACAACCAACCGTTGCGGGGTCAACCTCAACTCCTAGTTCATCGCCTTCACATTCAAATCTCGATTCACCGCAATCACCAGCTCAGTCTCCAGAAAAACAATCGACCATCAAAAAGATAAAGAATGAAATTGAAGGCTACATTCATTCTATGTTCCAAGAAGATGAAGAGTTGAGCACAGACTCAGACGATGCCGATAAAGTTGCCAATTCTCCTGAGAGTCACGAACAAAAAAAATTGCGTGATTACAACCCTGGAGACTTTACAAGTGTGCTTCCAGGGACGTCTGCTAGCCAAAACAAGGAAGCCAATACTGCAAACCGTAATGTTAAGAATGCAACGAATGGGAGTAAAGATTCCGTACCATTGCTGCTGGAAAATGAGTTGCGTAGCAACCAAGCTGTAAAGCCAACGGCGACCCAGATTATCTCAGCTTCTAAGTCCAAATCATCTAAATTCATGCCTGAGTCTCTCGACTCGTTTGGGAAAAGAATTAGCCCTTCTTCTCCAGAGACCTCGACACAACCTTTCCAGCACGTGTCGTCATTCAAAGTTGCGTAGCTTTCTTGTCTGTCTTTCTAGCGAATTAAGAGCATTATTTAAACGAAAGCAACCTCGAGTCCAGCCAATCAAATGGCCTTATCAAAAGTGTCTTCATTTTTGGAAGACCAGATTTATCTCAAGATTGTGATTTTACGCCTGATATGTCTTCATTAATGAAGTCGGTAGTTATTAAGTCTTTTTCTTGGGATCTTAAACAGTGTGGCATCTCAGATGTACTTTTAACATTTTAATTAGTGTAATTTTAAACGGGAGGAGGTATTGGTAAATCTTAAGGTTAGTGATGTTACGTAAGTATGTTGATGGGAAAGCCTGTTTCTTTATCAGTGAGAGAAAGACCTCGCGCAGGTCAACATCAGGAAACAATAATTGGTAGTATTTTGAGTATCTTGGATACAAGCTCATTGAGGTAAATGCCTTGAGTATCTAGGATACGAGGTCATAGAGGTAAATGCCTTGAGTATCTAGGATTACGGTAAATGATTTTGCCTTCCACTTGACCGTAATTTTCGCTTCCATGTAACTCAGAAATCCTTTATCCAATTCATCAGCCTTTTAGCTGAAGGATTACCAGCTCTAGATGATGCTAGTCTTAGTTATACTTGCATGTGGTTGGGGGAAAAGAATAGCGTAGCTCAAAAGCACAAACCCGTTGTAGAGACCAACTCCATCACTCATATGGTAAAACACACTAAATGTATTCATCAAGTCAAAAGAATGAGGTTTCCAACCAAACTAAATTCCAAACTTCTTCACGACATGTGCTTCGGATGTGTTTCGTGTGATGAGTAAAGGAAAAGTATGTTATGCGTGCAGACGGACGTTACTCTCCTGTACTAAAGTGGTGGTGGTGTATGTATTTCTCATCAATAACTGATGTGAAGGCATTTATCTTTGAATACGGCATTTTTAATTGTGCTTTCCTACAAAAACGGCATTTGCTGCGGTGGTGCTCGGTAGAACCCACGGTAGAGAAAACAAGGTAGGGTCATTTCTTTGGAAAAAAAAACACTTTTTCTTGTTCGGCTAGCCAATGTAAAGGCTTTATTTCAAATAAACTTCATGACGTCACCAAAACGCCATGTTGCTAGGCCAATAGTGGAGACGGATTTGGGGGCAGCAGTGCTACCAGATGCAACATGAGCGCTGCCATTGGTTCGTTGCCGTGACGTCAGCAAAGCCACACCGTCGACGAAAAAAAGACTGGTTTGAACTTACCTTGTTTCCTCTACCGTGGTAGAACCGCCAAAATAACCGTGCTTTAATGGAAGTGGTACCGGCATCAGTCTTTTATGAAAATTGGCGCTTTTCCTTCAGTTAATGTAAAATTAGCGCCGTCCATCCAAGTAGTGTATAAATTAGCGCCATGCTTTCAGTTAGTGTAAAATTAGCGCCGTACATTCAAGTGATGTAACCCCTCAGGGGGATACAACTATTGTATCTATGGGAATTAGCGCTCCCATGGGGGTAATGTGAGGGCCCGAGCTAAAGATTAGGTAGGCTTTCTTTGTGTTAAAATAACATAGGTTTTTGTTTTGTTATGGACCAACTTTTTTTCGGTTCACTGCTGTCCTGTTTTTTCAACACCTTCTACTTTCTTCTTCAACTTTGATCTCGTTTCATGAATTTCTTTCTCACTTACTGTTTCTGTGCCCTTTCTGCATATATTCCACGTTCCCTTAACTCCATACTAAATGGTGCCTTCTTCCTTCCTCTCTTTGGATCTCATTTGTTGAGGATAGGGAGGCTTAAACTAACTAATAATCTAATCTAATCTTCAAGTGATGTAAAAATTAGCGCCATGCTTTCAGTTAGTGTAAAATTAGCGCCGTACATTCAAGTGATGTAAAAATTAGCGCCATGCTTTCAGTTAGTGTAAAAGTAGCGCCGTACATTCAAGTAGCGTCAAAATTAGGAATGTCATTTCCCTTAAATTTCTTGCGCATCAAACTCGCCTGTCTCCTGAGGTGAACCATTGCCAGTTTTTTGTTGGATCGCCTTCGTAGCATCTGTGGGGGATTGAGTCGTGATGGTGTTCGCCTGAGGGAACAGATGATGCTTTCAAATTTGTGGATGACCAGCAAACCTCTCTTTGTGGTTGCCCTGACTGTTCTTGTTTTATTAATATTGATAGTAATTGCCCGACTTAAATCTATGTATCAATTCATGGATTGCCATATGGTGGGTTTTGTGTTGAAATTTTTGGGACTTTCGGCCCGATGTGGTTGAAGCGCCGGCAGACCGACATTGTTGCTATTACTTTATCTACCTGATCTACTTGATCTACTGAGATCTACTTGATCTACTGAGATCTACTTGATCTACTGAGATCTACCTGATCTACTGAGATCTTGTTGACCTACTGAGATCTACTTGATCCACTGAGATCTACTTGATCTCAACCTGACCGAGACACGTGATGTGGATCAGCTGGTCTGGGTACGACCCTCTGTTCTATTTTTTAGAGTGACCAGAGAAGAGAGAGAGAGAGAACGCTTGAAGAGGCGGAGACTGCATGTGTGTCGGATATAGAAAAATAAGAGAAATACTGCGTTGACGTTCAGTAAGAGTACCATCTCAAAACGGTGAAAACCAACTGGGGTAGAATTACCAAAGCGGTAGCTAAATGGTCGTTGACCGAAGTTGTCGTTAACTGAGTTTATTATTATTATTATTTTCGTGACCGTGCATTCTATAAATGTTAAAATTAACGCTGTGCATTCGAGCTGCGCCTAAAATTAGTGCTGAAGTTATGTACTTGTGTTGCACCAATGTACAGTACACGTTGTATGTGTTCGCCTGAGGATTGTACGTCTGTGTTTCTCAGCAACAGCACCTTCGTGTTGTCGTACTGTCAAATAAATTCTAATGTATAAAAAGCCTGCTCATAACCGATAAATTATCTTAGGCGATTTTTACTGTAAGTAAATATAAGTATGATACCGCTTATTTAAAGTGTTAGGGAAACCCAACATACTTTTCTCATCTTCGAGGAAGTGGTAGATCGTATGAGACTAAGAATTCTAAAGTGTACAAAATTCTAAAACGCAGCTCATATCGCTCACAAACACGAAAACGTAACAGAGACCCGCTCCATCACTCGTTCTGTAAAACACAAAGTATATTCAAAACGTCGTAGTATAATATATTCAATTGTCAACCAAGCTAAATTCCAAACCTCTTCACGACAAAACAAAAACTTCACATGGAACTGAAACAATTATGCATTTGCTCCCTAAAAGGATTGGAGTTAAGTGTGTCCTTCAAAACTGGTTTTCCCTAAAAATAAAGCAATTCTTAAACCCTGAGACCCCTCAGGGGGATACAACTGTTGTATCTATGGGAATTAGCGCTCCCAGGGGGACTAAGTGAGGGCCCCGAGCTAAACGTTAGGTAGGCTTCTTTTTTGTTGAAATAGAATAGGGATTGTTTTGTTACGGACCATCTTTTTTCGGTTCACTGCTATCCTGTTTTTCAGCATCGACTACTTTCTTCTTCAATTTTTTCTTGTTTCATGAACTTTATTCTTAGCTCACTGTTTCTGTGCACCTTGTGCATAGATTCCACGTTCCCTCATCTTTGTCGTGGTTAAGGGAGGCTAAAACTTTCTAATGTAAAAATATAATAAATAAACCCTGAGATCACGATAACTAAACCGAGTGTGAACCACCCTACAATCAACAGGTATATTATGGCATTGCACTGGTCGGCGGCGCTGCTTATTATTCACACTCAAAGGGATGCAACTATTGTATCTGTGGGAATTAGCGCTCCTTGGGGGAAGACGTGAAGTCCAAGTGAAGAATTACGCGGGCTTTTCGTTTGTTGAAATAGAATAGGTATTTTGTTCTGTTACGGACCATCTTTTTTTAATTCACTGCTGTTTTGTTTTCCAGCAGCGACTACTCTCTTCTTCAACTTCTTTCTTGTTTCATAAACGTTGTTCTTTTAACTTGCTGTTTCTATGCGCTGGGATCTTGTGTAGAATCACTCCTAGTGCATTTATTCTCTGTTCCTTTAATTTCGTTATCAATGGTACCTTTCTATTTCCTCTCTTGGGCACCTATGTTGTGGTTGGAAGGCTTAAACTAACTTAAAATAATCATCATTTTGCCGAATGAGGAGGACGAGTCAATACGTTGCGGGTGCAACAACTTTCGTGATGCTCAGAGACTCGAGGCTGAATTTAGCCGTGACGTCATTGATTGAAGATGCGCAATGCGCACAACTTCTGTTAATGTGCAACAGAATATCGCTTGAGAACAAGAATAGTGTTCTTGTATCGAAATGAAAATTTGATTTTAAATTCATTAGCATTTTCTTTGTTTTCACCTTTTTAGTGGATCTTCTCTTTAAAGCAGAGTGTCTTTCGGCTGCAAGGGTGGACTTTGTGAGTTGACGGTAGATCATGTGAGTTGACGGTGGATCATGTGAGTTGACGGTAGATCTTGTGAGTTGTAAGATCCTGTGAGTTGACGGTAGATCTTGTGAGTTGTAAGATCCTGTGAGTTGACGGTAGATCTTGTGAGTTGTAAGATCCTGTGAGTTGACGGTAGATCCTGTGAGTTGACGGTAGATCATGTGAGTTGACGGTGGATCATGTGAGTTGACGGTAGATCTTGTGAGTTGTAAGATCCTGTGAGTTGACAGTAGATCTTGTGAGTTGTAAGATCCTGTGAGTTGACGGTAGATCCTGTGAGTTGACGGTAGATCCTGTGGGTTGACGGTAGATCATGTGAGTTGACGGTGGATCATGTGAGGTGACGGTAGATCCTGTGAGTTGACTGTAGATCTTGTGAGTTGACGGTAGATCATGTGAGTTGTAAGATCCTGTGAGTAGATGTTAGGCTTTACGAGTAGAGTAGATGGAAGGCTCTACGAGTAGAGTAGATCATGTGAGTAGGTCGAAGATCCTGTGAATAGAGGGTAGGTATAAATCTTATGAGTAGATGGTAGACTCAGCAAATAGACCATAGATATTGCGAGTTGATGATAGACTCTACCAGTAGATAGTAGACTACCAGTAGACAGTAGACCCAAGAAGACGACGGAGACTAGCACAGAGTAGAGCAGAAGTCACTTGTACTATTGTGCCTTCTCATTTACTATCCAAGTCACAGAGTGCTTGATGCTAAGGCATGTCCTGTAGATAAGCACTAGATTAGTGCCAGTGTCTCTGGTCAATTTGTGCTAGTGTACTGCTAGTACCTCTTTATTCTATCGTTCTAGTTCAGTACTAGTTCCTCTATTCCACTGCACTAGGGATACTTTTTGATTCTATTGTACAACGTAGCATTAGTGTCTCTTTATTCTAATACACTAGAGCAACGCTAGTGCCTTTTTATTCTAACTGATGGTAAGACGTATCCTAACTACATTTTGCACGTTTATTGTAAGTATGAATTTTTTTTACTGCTGAAGTCCAGCAGTTCTCGTGTCCGTGCCACTACATAGTTACAGATGAAAACTTCCAAAAATTTAAGTACGTCCTAAATATTTTCGTGTATCTGGTATACAGCGCGCTTGTATTTTATCGCTGCTGATGTAGGTTGCTGGTCATGTATGCTGAAAATTGTGTAGGCTGCTAATCATGTCAGCTGGAAATTGTGTAGGCAGCTAATTATTTCATCTGGAAATTGTGTAGGCTGCTAATCATGTAAGCTGGAAATTGTGTAGGCTGCTAATCATGTAAGCTGGAAATTGTGTAGGCTGCTAATCATGTCAGCTGGAAATTGTGTAGGCTGCTAATTATTTCATCTGGAAATTGTGTAGGCTGCTAATCATGTGAGCTGGAAATTGTGTAGGCTGCTAATCATGTCAGCTGGAAATTGTGTAGGCTGCTAATTATTTCATCTGCAAATTGTGTAGGCTGCTAATCATGTGAGCTGGAAATTGTGTAGCTGCTAATCATGTCAGCTGGAAATTATGTAGGCTGCTAATCATGTGAGCTTGAAATTGTGTAGGCTGCTAATCATGTCATCTGGAAATTGTGTAGGCTGCTAATCATGTGAGCTTGAAATTGTGTAGGCTACTAATCATATCTGGAAATTATGTTGGCTGCTAATCATGTGAGCTTGAAATTGTGTAGGCTGCTAATCATGTCATCTGGAAATTATGTAGGCTGATAATCATGTAAGGTACTGATTATCTAGGTTGCTAGGTTCATGTTCTGGAATTTGAAACTCTCTTGTCTTAGTTTACTATCTCTTACCTGTAACTGTTTCAGTTGCCACCAATTTTGGCAATGTAAAGACCAAGTGTAGTTGAAGCATAAAACGCGCAGAGAGTGCTGTTTTTTTTCAATATCTCATGGAACAAGTTACGTAGAATCTAAGATAATTTTTCGTTTAAATAAAACAAATTTTGGTATACTAACATTCTTGTTAATGTTTCACAAGCAAATTAGAAGCGTCTATTACGTTTGGGCCACTCTGCATTAGCGAACAGTAGACGATGAGTTACATTTTGCTGCTTCCATTATAGTTTCGTTTTTATACAAGGTTTTGGTCGACCTAGGCCACTGTACCACCTGCCTGTGGTTGTGTGACGACTGCTGCAATAAATTTAGCGTTATCGAACTTCATGAAGCCATTAGAACAAGTAAACTAGAACACAGTTAAAAGGCAAGAAAAGTTAGAATGGTAATGGAAGTTTCAAAATGTTTTATAACTCGAAAGGGATGCAAAGATTGTCAGAAAAGCTGAAAAATTAGGAAGATGTGAAAAAATTGTTACACGTATTGAAAACGGATGAATTAAAGGAAGTCATTATTATTCAAGAGAAGGGGAAAACTAAGAAGTAGAATTGCTAATGCTTCATCTAAGTTTGAAGGCATGACGCAGTGGTAAATTCCTAAACTCAAGTGCATCCCTTTCAGAATATATTTTCTTTTTTTGGTGACATCCCTAATATTTTGTGATGTACTGGGCATTGTTTACGCATTTGTTCTGTTTTGTTGCTTCGTCGAATGTCGCGAGTGAAGTGGGCAGCGGTTATCAAGACGTATAGGATACTTTACAATTGTGTACATTTTTGTAGTTTTTTTATGATAATTTTGCTAGATTATCGTACGTGGAGGACATTGTTCCACTTCTGCAAAACGGCACTTCTCCGAAATAAAATAAACAAACACGAAGATTGTTTTCTTCTGACCTGAGTTGTGTGTTTTTTTAATCTTTGCGTGTTTCGGGTATGTGTACATTTGTGTGTTGTGTGTTCATTTTGTCCCGTGCTTTTTTGTGCTTATTTTATGTTAGTGTGTGTTGCGAGTCTCTTTTTGAGAGGTGTTATGTCCTTTTTTTGTTAGCGTTTGTGTGGTAAAAAGTTAAGTGGCGTGAAGTAAGGCTTTAAGGCTTGACTCGCTAGTTTTAAAGCCATTCGTGTCATCTCTGTTGCTGCAATAATTGGAAAAGTTGACAACCCGTTGTGTTCTTAATTCTGAGTACAGAGTCTTGAGAACATAAGGAAAATAAAAAACTAGGCAGTGGCAGACAAATATTGAAACATTTTTCTAAATTCCAATATCCATTTTCACTAAACTCAATGCGGAAGTTTGAATTTCAGTGTAGTTGTCTCTAGTCCCAAATTTTGGCGCGTCTTGATTGGCTGATAATTTATTGCCTCAGCCGTCGAGGTCAATGTCAGCCAATCAGCAGGCGTTTGAGAGCGACCAACCGCAGTTACAGTCGGGCACAGCTCAGTTGACCCGTAGTGCTCATGGTGAGTGCGTCGCGCGTTCCTAGAGAATTATTTACGCGTACCCAAGATCTACAGCTTACGCAAGTCTCTACGCAAATTTAAGGTAAACAAAACGGTTCAAATTCAACCCGTGTTTTTAATCTGACGTTTTATTTGAAATAATGAATTTATCTACATCAAGGAAGCAAAATTATTACGAGTTTGTCGTTTACGATACGGTAAATATCCAATTATCTGTATTAAAATAAAGATACTTGTATCATTTGCCGCCTGTGTAATGAAGAAAGTACGGTGTCATTGCGGTCTAAATAATTGTGTATATCAATTGTCCTTTTATCAAAATTGTGCGACATTTTAATTCGTCCATGGAAATGAATGCCTCCTATGAATTCTTTTCTCAAAAGCTATTATTTACTGAAGGCGCGATATGTTCTTCGTTCAAGAAATGATGTGTTACGCATTCAATGAATGATAAATGTCGCATTCGACAATGATTTAAATTTATTAAAATTTTTAAATTAATTTTTAGGATTTCCAAAAATACAGAGTACGTTTACTTAAATTTTGGAAATGACTCTTAGGATTTCCAGAAATAAAGACTACGTTTTTTTTAAATTTAAAAAAAACTTTTTTAGAATTTCTAGAAGTACAGAGTACGTTGAATTAAATTTAGCGACCACGTCTAGTTATCATCCATTAGTGTGAGTTGTATAAATTATTGCGCATCTTTCTAAGGTAACTTCGTAGTTTATTAGTATGTACAGCTTGTACTCTTTACATTCTCTAAAAACATGAACATGTCGTTTCGAAAAGACTGATAAAGTTCAAAATTTATAAAAATGGAAAAAAATTATCACTTAATTTTCCCATTAACAGGAGTGAAGGAATAAATTGCTGCAAAGAGAAGGCTTCTCAGTTTCATCGCTCTCGAAATATTGTGCTCTAGTATGCCTCACATGATGGTCGAGCGGCGAGTTATGCCGCATCCTAATGCGGAACTTGAGTTGTGTGGATAAAAATTAGTTGTCCACAACTTGTGTGGATAAAAATTAGTTGTCCACAACTTGTGTGGATAAAAATTAGTTGTCCACAACTTGTGTGGATAAAAATTAATTGTCCACAACTTGTGCGGATAAAAATTAGTTGTCCACAACTTGTGTGGATAAAAATTAGTGGTCCACAACTTGTGTGGATAAAAATTAGTTGTCCACAACTTGTGTGGATAAAAATTAGTCGTCCACAACTTGTATAGATGTACATTAGTCGTCCACAACTTGTATAGATGTACATTAGTTGTCTACAACTTGTATGGGTAAAAGTTAGTCGTCCACAACTTTTATGGATAAAAATTACTCGTCCACAACTATAATCGCATCGCGTCACTTCACCTCTTGGATAAACTATTAGTCCAAAAAAGTCAAGGTCGCGTAAGACGATGGCCAACTCGATTGGATTTTTGTTGGATCACATGTTAGTTTAAGCCTCCCTCGCCACAACAGAGGTGTTCGAAAGATGGGAAGGTATAGCTCAACTAGGTGTGGAAATAAGAGAGCGGGGAAACCATGCACAAGGTGTGTTTCCCCACAAGATTCCCGCGCGTAGAAGCGGGAAGTTTGGAAGGAAGTACGTAACATAAAATGAAAGTTGATGAAGGAAGTACCAGCGGAAAAACAGAACAGCAATGAACCAATAAAAGATGGGTCGCAACTAAACAAAAATCCTGTTCTGCTTCATCAAAAAAGCCTACCTAACTTTCAACTGAGGTCCACACATCTTTCCCTTGGGAGCGCTAATTCCCATACACAGAATAACTGTATCATCCTGAAGGGGTGTGTGACCCGAGAATCCGTAGTACTTGCACTTATTCTGCGTCTGTTGCGCCGCCCATAGCAAGTCGAGCCAACATCAGGAATAGAACTTGAACTGACTAAGTAGGAACACTAAGGTGTTGACCGATTCCGTCCCATGACAGCCGTATAATTCCTTTATTATTGGTATACTTGAAACAATAATTGTGAGTGTACTCATAATGATGCACACATTCGTCAAAACGGTATACTCTGAACCTATGGAATATTCCTGCTCACAAGCGTATTCCTTCAGAAAAAAACCCTACATCTATGCAGCCTCAGAGGTTTATAAATCCCTTTGTATTTTAAAGTGCGAGGGTTGAGCGACATTCCGGACAGAGATGAAAAGGAGAAAATAAATATTTGCGTGCGTGATTCATTATGTATAATCAGGTACAGTGCCTTTTCAATCACACTTTTGTGACACCAGTGGTAGTGCCTCATCTGGTGATAGACTCCAGTACACGTGTACATTACTCCAGTACACGTGTACATTACTCCAGAACACGTGTACATTACTCCAGTACATGTGTACATTCCTCCAGTACACGTGTACATTACTCCAGTACACGTGTACATTCATTCTCGTTCCGTTACGTTTCGTTGATTCCGTAATTTTACAACCCCGCGATATTCATGAGCAGTAACCTGACCACCGCACGAGTGTAGCATGCAGGCTCCGATACCACATTAACTGGGTGCCATACCTCGCTCCAATACTATTGTTTCAGAGTGAAATAATAGACGCTTATACGACAATACAATGTCTCATCCCAATACTGCATTAATTAACTCCAAACCTTACCACAATACTTCATAAATAAATCTCAAACCTGACCCCAATGCTACAATATTAGACTGCAATACCAAATACCAAGTCGCCGCTCCTCCATGCACCATCGTGCCCTACGACCGGTTATTTATTGCTCTGTAATGCAAGGGGAACCTTCCAGATTCGCTCCGAATCACAGTTGTAGGTTTACCAATTTTTCATTTTGTTGTACTTCGTTGGATCGCAAAAAAGCGTTATGCTTCCAAATTACACCTAATGTCTCTGATACATGACCTGTAATGTGGGGACACATGATACGTAATGGGGTGCTACATAGAGCTGTGCAGCGGCGACATGGTCAAGTATGACTTAGGTGAAGTGAAAGAGCTGAAGTGATGACTATGGAGAACAAGGTCGACGTACTGGCAGTGGTTGCACAATTCCCAAAATTGAGTGTTCATTGCTTCACACGACGGTGTTTCAGTGTGCTGTGCTGTTGATGCTGTGCGTGCTGTTCTTGTACTGCTCCGTAGTACTAGTAAAAGCGTCTAATATCTATAATAGAAGTGCTGTTTTTGTACTGATAAACAGTACTTGTAAAAAAGTATAAATCTCGGGTTCGGTGTTATGGTCTTTACACTGGATTACGGTAATCGGGTCCAGAGCTGATAGGTAGGCGTTCGTTTTGTATAAATAAAATATTTTTTTGTGTTACAAAACGTCTTTTTCCAATTCACTTTTGTCTTTTTTTCAGTAACACACACCTTGTGCATAGGAAATCCAGTTTCCTTTAACTCTATTCTTAACGGTGTTTTCTTCCTTCGTCTGTTTAGATGCACTTTAGTTGTGATTAGGGAGGCTTAAACTAACGGACACTATGCAGTTTAAGCCTTTCGCGGAAATTAAAAATTCCGTTCCAAAGAATCACTAAGGGAACACATTTAAAAACGTTTCACACGAATGACATTCTGCTCGCTGATGCGTTATTTTCGAATCATTTAACTTTTAAGTTATAGGAACGTCGTATATAAAAGTGAAGGAACGGGCACGTAAATATGCTGTAATACGGTATTGACGTAACAATGGGTGAGGTTAGGGTAGGTTATGTTAGGTTAGTTAAATAAACTAACCTCAAATAACATAAATCAACCTAAAATAGCTTACCTTAACTTACCCAAACCGAAGCTGTTATTTTACCGCCAAAATGTGGGCGTGTTCCGCCATAAAAGTGGGCGTGACCCAACAATGCGGCGACTAAGCAACCGACTATATAACGTTATTCCTATTTGAACGTAATTATTGCTATATCTCGAAAATAATGCAACAGCGAGCAGAATATCATTCATGTAAAACGTTTTTAAATGTGCTCCTTTAGCGATTCTTTGGAACGGAACTTTCAATTTTCGTGGAAGGCTTAAACTGCATATTGACCAAACTAACTCGTTTATTCTAATCTGTTACTCATCTAGATAAATAAAATGCTATACATATTTATCGAATTTACGGGGTAAAATTGTGTGAAAATTTGGCACGAAGGTGAAACTTGTTTGTGCGTTAATTAAATTAAAATTGTCAGCATTACAACATCCTAGTTGGAGTAAATAAAAATATTGGAGCGAAGAAAAGTTCAGGCACATTCTAGTTATTGCAGCTTGTTTCATTGGCTCGCTTCCATTGGTTTTAGTCATCTTTCACGCCAATACCGCTACACTGGGTGCTGGTTTGGACTTTAAATGAAGCAAAAACACTATCAAAATTAGAGAGAAATTAGGATAAAAAGATCAACTTTATAATATGATGTTGCAAATATTGAAACAATTTAGAACTGAAAGATAATTTTCTTGCTCTTTTGGTGATTTATATTATTCGGTTTCCACGCACATTTTTGAGGTGACAACGAGGTTAACTTGGGGTCTCCTGTTACAAGTGTCTGGTGTGTGGGGTTCGAGTTGTGAGAACCGGTCAAATATTGAGCGTGGATCACATTTACACCATCTTTACACCATCACTGTATAAATTTTATGTTAATGCCTAAAAATAATTCACACTACCCGTATTACATAATAATCATAATAATACATAAGAGATAAAATATGCACCATCTCATTGTAAATTTTAAGTGAATGCGTGAAAATATTACACGATACCTGTGCAAATTTAAATTTATGTACAATATAAAGAATAATTATTCTCTAAAAACCATTAATATTGGTATGCATAAATTATTTGGATGTACTTATTATTGGGGTGGAACTACGATTAGGAAACTGCCAATATTTGATTAGCACTAGAGTACGTTAAGTTTTTAATTTCATGTTAAAATGTTAAAATGGGTTAGGCTTCTCATTTTAGATTGGATGAAAATAGTTTTACTTGGCCACGTAAGTTAATCATGTTTTTTCACCCTGATATGATGAAAATGGACGCAAGAAATGAACTTCAAAGTTCGACCAATCGCATCACTGCTTCCATTGGAACAACATTGGTCAAAGTGCTCGGCTTGTGATTCTCAATGATAAGTTTTAGACATCACAAGCCAAAACATTAAGCCCCGAGACCTTAAACCTCAATTAAATCTCAGAATGCTTGCTTTTCATAAATTTAATTAGGAAAAGTAAATTTGTAGACGTTTTAGAGTTTTGTGCAATAAAATTCGACTCACTTTACCTCTTCAAAATTGCCACCAGGGGCTGGAATTTTTAATTCAATAAATGTCGGGTTTTCTTGCCGCTTGTGAGCACGAAACTCCCGCAGCGATACGATGCTGCCACATGGCACGCCAGCTGCTGATGTGTGTTAACGCACGTACATTGAATGTGCGTGTTCCTGAATGTGTGTGCTCCTAAAAGTACGCGTTCTTTAATGTACGCGTTCTTTAATGTACGCATTCCTTAATGTACGCGTTCATTGATCTACGCGTTCATTAACTCAGATGTACGTGTGTGTACTCAGATGTACGTGTGTGTACTCAGATGTACGTGTGTGTACTCAGATGTACGTGTGTGTACTCAGATGTACGTGTGTGTACTCAGATGTACGTGTGTGTACTCAGATGTACGTGCGTGTACTCAGATGTACGTGCGTGTACTCAGATGTACGTGTGTGTACTCAGATGTACGTGCGTGTACTCAGATGTACGTGTGTGTACTCAGATGCTCTTGAACTCACATTTATTACGCACATTTATTTACCAGCACTGCACACACCAGCACTGCACACACAACACACACACACACAACACACACACACACACAACACACACACACAACACACACAACACACACACACACAACACACAC
>JACJUY010005184.1:47368-59901 GCA_014220935.1 Platorchestia sp. MABIK
TGTACAGTGGGCTGTAATGACCCATTATGCACGGAGATGGTGTCTTGACGTACTGGTTATCCCAGTGATGCCTACTAATGGGAGTTTGTGACAAGGATTGGTGGATCCTGAGTAGTCTAGTGGACAAGTCTGGCACGCAGGTGCTGAACTCTTTTTTGTGTGTGTGAGTAGTGAGGAGGGAATTGCAGGCCGTTACAAAGGCCCCGACACTGTCGGCCCTCAATTTCAAGTTCAAGGGAAATCCCTCAAAATCAAATTCATATACTTTCCTGTCAGGCCATACTCTCCTCCTTTGAGATGTTACAAATGTCAGCGCCATGGTCACTTTGCCAGTGGCTGCTCATCAATGGTGCGTTGTCTCGTATGTAGTGGCAATCATGCAAAAGACAAGTGTAATGCTGCTGTTCCCTGTTGTGCAAATTGTGGGGAAGCTCACGTGGCAAGTTCCAGGTACTGCCCTCTCATTAAGACTTCATTAGAGATCAGATTTTAAATGAAAGAAGGTGCATCCTTTTTGTAATTAGGCACGTAGAAAAGTTGCAACTGAAAGTGAGATATCAATTAGAAGTCCTCCTTGGATTGTGGAAAATCATTCTCAAAGTCTGCATGAATTCAGTCAAATAACAGGTGAGGAACTACCCTTCAATCATTACATTCCTAGCAGTCAAACTGAAATCAACACTAGTGGCAAGAAAACCTATGCCTCACTGTTGCAGAGTGCTGAACTAAAAAAAATTGTTCATGTTGATGTCCATCAGTTGCAGGGGTCCTACTGCTTGCCACGAAGGGTTCCCAACCACAGTTGTAATAGAGAATGCTATAATGTATTGACAGATAATTCAGAACCTAATGTTAATGGTGATGGACATAATCAAAATGTAGTGGTAGAGAGTTTGGAAGGTCAAGATGCTCAAGCAGAGAATGGCTTCTCTGTTAAATCAAGATCTTAAGTTGAAAAAATGATTGAGTCGTATATGCAGTCCATGTTTGATAATCTCTTGACTCGTTTAGGTAAATTTATAATAGAAGCTTTTTCCTTAAATTTAACATATGAAAACAAATGTGAGAGTAGTTTGTTGATTCTAGTTATGATAAGAAGTCATTTTGGACAGAAAATAGGCAGTGAACTGTTGAATGAGTTCCATAATTCTACAGCCTCCCAAGATATATGTGATACACCCTCAAATAATTGTGTAGTCTCAGATATAAACATTTCTTTGAGTCCAGCCAAAAAGGCAGATCTACTAAAACTAAAGATATCATATCAGCAGTATCATATCGGCAAAATCCAGTCAAAATTTTTCAATAATACGTATTTTCTCATAAAAAGTACAGTCATAAATCATGAAAGTAAAAGTATAATCAAATAAAGAGCCTATTCACATGATCACATCTAGCAAATTAGTTAGCTTACTGTTGAATTACAACGTTAAATCAGGCCCGCTAACTGAATTTACTACTTCAAATTCCCGATGAGTCACGTTCAGTCAGTAAGTGAAAGCTAGGTAGCATGAATAATTAAACACAGTAGCAACCTAAAATTATTATACCTTTAAAATTAAAACCTATGTAGTTTGACCCAATTTCTATTTCTTAAAGTGACAGGCTAACAAAAATCAAATTAATTAAATAGAGTTGGAAGTGCATTTTAAAGTTTTGGTAAATTTATTATAGAATTAGCTGAAAATTCCATTTTAATTTAGCTTGTAAATTGCCAATGGTTACGAAGCTAATAATTTTATTTTAATTTAGCATATAAATTGCTGTACATTACGAATGTTGCAATTTTCTTCTATTTTAAGTTGTTTGAAAAATTTGCGAACATTCTTATAGTTGTTTGCTTGTTTGCGGATCTTTTCGGGTTTTGAGCCCATCAAATTATATGGTTTTCTTTTTGCCAACGTATGTATTTTGGTGTGAAAAACACTAAAATGATAACCATTTTGTGGAGAAATTATGGTCAATATTGATTTTAGGCCTTTCACAGAAATTAAAAATTCCTTACAAAGAATCGCTAAAGGAGCACATTTAAAAATGTTTTACATGAATGACATTCTGCTCGCTGATGCGTTATTTTTGAGTTATTCATCTTTGAAGTTATAAGAACGTCGTATATAAAAATGATGAAACGGACACATAAATATGCTGTAATACGGTATTAGCGTAACGATGGATGAGGTTAAGGTAGGTTATGTTAGGTTAGTTAAATAAACTAACATAAATCAACCTAGAATAGCTTACCTTAACTTACCCAAACCGAGGTTCTTAGTTTCCCGCCAAGAAGTGGGCGTGTTCCGCCAGAAAAGTGGGCATCACACAATGCGGCGACTAAGCAATCGACCATATAATGTTATTCCTATCTAAATGTAATTATTGTTATATCTCATCAATAACGCATCAGCGAGCAGAATGTCATTCGTGTGAAACGTTTTTAAATGTGTTCCTTTAGGGATTCTTTGGAACGGATTTGAATTTTTAATTTCCGTGAAAGGCCTAAAATCAATATTGACCAAAATTATTGTTTTGGTCCAGTTTTGTAGCCAATTGCTATTCTAGCTAGTCCACATAACATTGCAATACGAGTAGAAACACTTATCTATCAAATGAATTTCATTTTGTTATATTTTCTCAACAATATAGTTAACAGAGCAGGAGCAATTTTATTGTTTCTAATCAAAAAATTTATTACCAGTATTGTTATATTATTAGATTTATTAGTAAATAATTTTAATATAACATCCATGTAGGGCCTATAGTGGTTTTATTTTAATATATTTGTAAAAGTATAGTTACTGGTTGTAGTATCAGTCAAAGTATCAGTATTTCCAAGTATCAGTATTGGCCAAAAAATAGGCATTGGTATCGACCAAAAAATAGGTATCGGTATTGACCATAAAATAGGTATCGGTATCAACCAAAAAATGGTATCGGTATCTCACTTTGTAAAACAAGCAGAATTTCGAAGTTAAATCTTACTCAACGTAGAGATTCTAAACAGCATGGACTGATCACAAAGGAAAATCCAAAATAATTTAAAAACATATAATTAAGCAATTTAAAGAAGTGATCAATCAGAAAAGATCTTTCAAATATCTCAATTTAATTGCAGTGGATTGCAGAGCAAGCTTTCAGAAGTAAAACTTTATTTGTACACCAAAGAACCAGACAACCTCTGCTTGTGTGAGACTTGGATCAATACTCACAAACCAAAATTTGTTGTTTATTAGTATGTGTGGCTTCATAGAGAAAATTGTAACACAGGTGGTATATGTTTTGTGATAAGAAATAATATAAATTTTTGTGAAAAAACTCCATCCCTTGCCTAATGGAGAATTAGAACTTTTATGTGTTAGGATGTTCTCTTCTTGTGGGTATCTTGACCTTCCTAATGTCTACAATCTAAATGTTCATATAACTATTGATGAGTTTAATCATTACTTTATGCAATTAGGTGATTTATTTATGACTAGTAGGACCCGTGGAAATTCCACTAACAATCACCACAGTTAAGCTAGGTAAACCCGGTCATCATTGGCTTACCAGTTCCAACCTAACCTATTCTAACCCAACCCATCCAAACATATTCTAACGTATCCTATCCAAACCGTTCCTGATATGTCAAACATAGAAAACCGTGAACCATGATAAAAATTCCATCAACATCACCTAACCTATCCTAACCTAACCTAACAAATCTTATCCGAACTTAATCCAATGTCATCATTCAGCTAGGTGGACCCGTGAGACAATTCGGTCCACATTCAACATTACCTTACAAATTCTAATATAACATATTCTAACCTAACCTACTCTTATCTAACATATTCCAACCAATCCTACCCAAATCTATAGTAACCAAACCGATCCTGATAATGTCAAACAAAGAAAACGACTTTAATGCCCATGCACCTCTTTGGGACTCTAGACAGAGATGGAATGCCACTGGTAGGAACCACATTCAATTAATGAATGATAATTTGCTGGGTATACTTAACCCTCTTGATCTTCCTACTTATATAGATGCCAAAATGGGTACATGCTTCACTCTCGATTTGTGCATAATTCCTCCAACCCTCTTGGCCTGTGGCTTCCTGCAAAGAGGTGCATATCTTGGCAGTGACCATTTTCTCATTGAGTGTTCCTTTGGTGTAGTACTTGATAAATTAGATACTATGAACCCTCTAAGGTGGATCACCAAAGCAGCTAACTGGGTTGGTTTTCAGCAAGAACTGTGTCACAATAACATAGGTTTGACTTAACCATCTTCAGTTGATGAGCTAAATGCTGAAATAACCCATAAACTTGGTAAATGCTGCCCATAATAATGTCCCTAAAACCTTATCAGCTTATTTCAAGTCTTGTAATAGAAACTTGGTAAATACTAATGTTAGGAGCCACTTCTGTGGTAGATCAGCAATTGACTTACCTTGACAGGTTGTATTATTTTCCCAAATCTTCCAGTCAAGCAATTTTGTAAGAATATTTCTCTCAAATGATCTAAGTTTATGACAGAAATAGTTACTATGTGGAAATATTTGAACAGAATTCCTATACTCACATTAATGTTAGGGATATGATTTGAAATGTTTTCATGAACAAACTGTTCAAGATTGAGGGAAAATATGTTCAAAATCATTAATAGACTGGAAGGCACCTTGACCATATACATCTGAGGGGAAAAATTATTGAAGCAATCTATCTGCCATTTTAGAATCCAGGGAAAAGATCTTGAAAAGTAGCTTTTAATTATTACAAACAATAGCATCTAATTTTTTTCCATCACCCTTACCTATTTCCATTGCATATTACTTTCCAAAATTTTTCTTAGGATCTTTATTTGCCTGCCAAATCAGATGTTGACCTTTATCAAAAAGTTTCCCTTTTTTCTGTTACTCACTTCTAAGTAAATTAAAAATTTTGATTTATTAAATCAATAATGCCTATTGATGTAAGGGACACTTATAAATAAGTTATAAGAAGCAACAAAATCAGCAGGATCTGCTTGTCACCACGAGTCCTGGGTGGAAGAATAGTGCAGCTACAATTCAAAACTCAAAGGATTTAGAAATTTCAAATAAATGTGCCTCTTCAAAAAATAATGGAGTATTAAATTGTATTACTACCAATGCTGGCACCAAAATTAGAAATAGGAACTTTCCAGTTGAAAAACTTTGTTGATGCATAGATTTGTAAGATGCTAAAAAGTTGGAGAAAAATTTACCAGCTCCCTAGCCCTGATCACTACTGGTATATAGCTGTGCTAGCAATTGTGGCAACACGTGTTGATAGTAGGACCAGCCATAGTTCTTTTGGAAAGGATCAAAGGTCTTTCACATCCTCCAACAGTGGAATGAAGGGAATAGTAAGTTATGCACGCACTGTGGCAGATGAGTGGAAGAAACAGTAGAAGATCTAGTTTTGCTACGGATGGCAAAAACATGGGATGTGCCAGATGTGTTGAAAGTAATTTTGCACTCTTTTGTCTGGTTGAATGATGAATGGAGCCTGCCTGTTGTTGATGCAGTGAAAAATTTACCTACAACTTATGGAATAGGGGACAAAAATTTTGCAAAACCCCTTGAGTGGGCCTGATGATTTGCCATTGTTACTGGGCAGTTTTGTATGAAGGTTCTTCTTCATGCACTACTGGTTGTGGCTTTGTGTATGCTACGGAAAATGTTTTTGTCATGTATATTTTGTGTGCTTTTTAGTGCCAGCTTGAACTTTATGCACCTGTTGCTGTTTTTGCGCACCACATAATTGTGCTTGAATTAGACTTGAGCCCAAGTGTCTAACTTTCTCCCATTCTGCAAATCTGTGAGGTGAGTTGAATATTTTATAATTACCTTGTTTGCTTTGAATTTTCTGTATATCCATTTCTGTTTGTTTTATTTACTTCTATTATTTTTGCTTGATGTCTACATTTCATTCTGTTATTTGGACATGACCTGCTCATTTTGATTTATTTTTTATATTGAGTTGTATTTTGCTTTGTTTTTTATGTTGGTTACAGTGGCATAATTGGCACTTATCCAATGATGAGATTTCTATTATTTTTCATTATGTTTGGTTGTATTTATTTTTAACTTGCCTCTCCACCTGTAAATGCATGGAAATTTCCACAATAGATTCTTTGAGCTAATTCTCTAAAACTCTCAATATGATTGAGATCAATGATGTATTATAGAAAAATTTCTGACCCTGGAACGCCATCCATGCATGAACATCATTTTCAACAAGCTGAGTCCTGCATTGATGTTGTTATGGGGATGCCGTCTGAGTCATTCTATATCCTGCAAGGGGGTGGTGCAATTCCACTATTCCCTGAGTTACCTGCCTCTTCTGCCCTCATTGGATGAGCTTTGCATTCTTATTTTGTTTGTTTTTGTTATCTGCACAAACTCTTACAGTTATGATTTTGTAGTTCACTCCTTGTTTTAATTGTACTTCTAGGTTATTCATGTTTAAACATGATTTTTCAGCAACTGGGCAGAAGTTCAAGCCTAGCTCCAGTTGGGTGTGATTGGTTGATCGGTGCCAATCGTTATCACCTAAAGTAATGCTCAGTTGTTTGGAATGAAAATGATTGAAAATTATTTCATTGAAGAATGATAAAATGAAAGTTGAGTTCCAATGTACTTAAATGCTTTTATGTAATTGTTGTTAACTAATACTGTGTATGCTTATAAGTTAGTGTGTTGTGTTGGCATAGTCAGATTCTCATCACAGTTAATTTACAATAAATGTAATTTATTCCATTCATTCTCTGAAGTTTCTTTAATCCACAAATAGAAAATTAGAAATTGGAGGAATTACATGGGTGTAGGGAGGAGGAGGAGGCTATCATTACACCCAGACCTCGGTTTTATGGACCCTGTTTTAGGCGATTTTAAATTCTACGGACAAAGTCTTGAGCTACCGATTTTCTTTGAAAGTCGCGCGCACTACGGACAAAGTCCGTTAGTTCCAAAACTGACTGCTAGGTGGCAGGCAATCATCGTGTTGACAACACCTGTTTTGCATTACTCCCAATTTTATATCAATGGTTAGTCTAATTTTATATTGGAAATATTGAATTTAGTTTATTATTTTATTTAATTGCAGTTTTTAAGTATTTTTCAGTGTCAGATTGGACGGTGTGCTTGATTAAAAGTACAGTTCTTTCTCTTTTGTAATGTTATTGTTGATATTAGCCACTCACAGCATACCGTTTATGTCTCTGTTGGATGATTTAGACAATCGAGACTATCGGACAGGGGTTACCACCTTTTTGTTCGTAAAACCGAGGTATGGGTGTACTTGATTGTGGATAAATGAAATTTTAAACTGGGACCATCCCAGAGGTTTTCATCCCTTTCTAAATAAATCTGACAAAAGAAAAACATACCACAATACCCTCATGGTTGCTGCTACAGGCAATTGCCCTGATTGACACCCTTAAGGCCCTTTTACACGGTGCAACACTTTGCCTCGACTACGGCGACTGAAATGACGCAACTTGTGGGTGAGCTATTAGACGAGACAACCAGTGTGGCGTTGACTGTTGCTGAGGAAGGTTGTTGTTCGCAATGGCTGCGGCATGGGACAGTGAAGAGGAGTGTTTGCTAGTAGGTGTGACTGCTGCTGCTGCTGCTGCTTTTTTCTGGATGGCTTCTTTGGTCACATCAAATTCAGCTAGGCTGTCCTTGATTTTTCGTAGCGCTTCGTACCTGGCCGTATGATTTTTGTACTCAGGGTTCGAAATCTGAAATTGAAAACATTGACAGCTTATCATGATTCCGAATTTTCTTCAGAAACAGTTAATAAAAACACTACAACTACGAATCGAGGTATACATAATGTAGTTTATGTTTCTTAACTCAACTTACGGTTTATGAAAAAATAAAGAAAAACAATGTTTATTTTCAAAAAAGTTATTTCATGAGAGGCAGAACACATTCAATATTAAGAAATTTCTTAATATAGTCATTATTTAATAGACAACCATACGAGGCAAACTATAGCCGTGTCGGGGGCTAATTATGTTATTGTGCGTCACAGCTACTTATGATATTGTGAGTCAATAATTAAGGAATTCTAGGAATTCCTTAATTATTAGTTAAACGAAATGAAAATAAGACAAAGAACGCCTTACTAAAGCATATTGAAACAACGTCGTGATGATTTGCAAGTAGTCGAAAAAAAATGTCCAAAAATCATCGCGAAACACTACGCATATCTAGCAACACGTAAACAAAGTATGAACTTATGGTTTTTACTTGTTAAATCTCTGACCACTTTATTTAATCATAAAATACCACCTGACAAACATCCAATTATATTAGAAAAGTGACCGCACTTGAAAGTGAAACGTACGAGTATTACGTGTTTATGGTAAATGGCAATATCCCGCCTATTTTGAACAGCAATAACCGGAAATCAACTAACTATGTAACTGTAAAATGATATATTATTCTTTATGTAGCTTGTACTTACATTCCATAGCATAGGACAATGATGAAATCCTTCTATCATCAATTGTACGGCGGATCGAGACCGTAGTGAACCAGACGGAGATGGTGTCGCAGACATCCTCACAATACGACGATCAGTCAAGCACTGGTCCGCACCTTCTCCGTCGCACTGAACTGCACAAAGTTTGCGAACAAGCGCTGCAACCAAAACTCGCGCTGCAACTGCGATTAGTTCATTCCAGACGCATCCGCTGCTGCTTCCAGGCGCAATAATTGCACCGTGTAATAGGGCCTTTACGTACCTAATTTTAGTGATGTACCGATACCATTTTTTTTACCGATATTGGTACTCCGATACCTGGAAATACTGATACTACAACCGATACCGATACTTTTACAATTATATTAAAATAAAACCATTATAAGCCCTTCATGGGTGTGATAATAAAATTATTATCTAACAGTATAACAATATTGACCATAAGATTTTGATTAGGAATAATAAAATTGCTCTGGCTATGTTTACTATATTGTTGAGAAAAAATAACAAAATAAAATCCATTTGATAGATAAGTGTTTCTAATAATATTGCAACATAATGTAGACTGGCTATAATAGCAACTGGTTCCAAAAGTGGACCAAAACAATTTCTCCACAAAATGGTTATCATTTTTATGTTTTTCATGCTGAAAAACATACTTTGGCATTTAGAAAACATTAATATTTGATAGGCTCCAAAGCCAAAAAAGATCCAAGGGCACGCAACCAACTGTAAGATTGTTTATGAATTTTTTAACACATGTTAAAATAGAAGAAATAGTCAAGATTCGTAATATACGACAATTTACATGCTAAAATAAAATTAGCTTCGTAATATTTGACAATTTACAAGCTCAATTAAAATAAAATTTTCAGCTACTTCAATATTAAATTTACAAAAACTTTGAAATGCACCTTCAACTTTATTTAATTGGTCTAATTATTGTTAGCCCGTAGCATACTTTGAAAAATAGAAATTGGGTCAAACTATATAGGTTTTAGTTGTGAAAGCATAATGATTTTAAGTCACTACTGTGTTGTTCGCAATGGCTGCGGCATGGGACAGTGAAGAGGAGTGTTAACTATTCATGCTACATAGCTTTCACTTATTGACCGTATGTGACTCATCGGGAATTCAAAGTAGTAAATTCAGTTATCGGGCCTGATTAAATGCTGTAATTCAACAGTTAGCTAATTAATTTACTAAGTATGAATGGGCTCTTTATTTGATTATACTACTACTTTCATGATTTATGACCATTTTTATGATCAAACGCGTATTATTGGAGAGTATCGGTAAAGTATCGACCGGATTTTGCCGATACTGCTACCAGTAAAAATGACCGATACTGCCAATATCAATACCAATATATCGGTATATCACTACCTAATTTTCCTGCATTAGTCTGGTTCACCAGGAAGAAACCTGGGAAAACCATCCTTGTCTGTGTGTGGGCGTGTTAGAGGGAACTGAAGATGGTTGTATAAGCCCCAACTGCTGTAGGCCCTCACTTTAGAGTTCAAGTTTGTGTTTTGTAAAGGTGTAAGAGGACGCGGCACTAGCATTTGCCCATCATTACACATTGATGTTTTTGCCACATGGTGAGAGAGTAATGAAACTTGTTTTGGAAAATGTTGGTTTATTGTGGAACAGGTAATTGGACATGCAAAAACAAGTGACAGGGCTTGTAAACAGTGAAGATAAACCAGAAGCCACTATAAAAAAAGCCCTGAAAACAGAGATAAAAAAAAAATGCCAAAAAAGAAAATAACCCAAACCAGTTCATTTTGATTCTTAAAAAAAGTAAGATGCAAAACAAAATAAATCATGCATGAGAATAAATTAATGCTAAACAAAGTGAATGCATTGACTAAAAATGAAACAAAGCAACTGAAAAAATGTACCATGAAATGAATATATATGAAATTAAACTCAAACTAAATGGTTATTTGAACGAATGATCATGAATACGAATTAAATGGAGTAACTTCTAAAAACTTTTATTGTAAAATAATCTTGAAATCTGGGAAAACTAAAGCACCTAATTATTTAACAACAAAAGAACCAATATTCCAAAAGAAGACATCATGCACAACGTGAAGTAAATCTTAGCTGAGAGCAACAAAAATATTTACAAGCAAAGCAACCTGAACAATGAAGCAAAACTTACCAGATTGTAGTGAAAATATTTCACTACGTGTTTGTACCTTGAGGGTACCGCTGTTATGTACATAGAGCTCCGTCCTGCGACTGCCTGGCTTGGGCCATTCTGAAGCCAAAGTTCGCGGTTGCACGACGGTAGCGAGTCAGTTGCGTTCGGACCTTCGTACAGTGCACTTGTCTACGAGCAAGCTAAATAAAGCTTCTTGCCTGATGCTTGTGAGTCCTAGTCCGTGCTTGGTGAATCCTACGCCCTCTTTTACTATTGTGTTTTAGTTGTCGCTTGCTTTTGCGGGGTGTTGTGGTCGGCAGGAGATTTACAATCTCGTGTAGAGAGACGGCTCCCGCAAGACCCGCCCTGACTCTGTATGTGTTCTTTTGCCTTACTTATCGCCTTTTAAATATACTTGTTACTTATCCGTGACGTAACTTAATCTATCATCCGGGCCTAGCTATTTAGCCGAAGTAGCTAACCTCTGCCTGGTCGGCATCCTGACAAGTCGGCTTCCTAGTGGTGAAACAATTAACCGGCTGGTTTCGCTACATTTGGTGTCAGGAGTGGTTTTTGGCCTTGGATACTTGGTACAGTCGGCAGGATAATAAGTGGGTGCAATAAGGTAGTAGTCATTTTAATAAAGAACACATCGTTTCAATTAAGTAGTCATATTTTAAGAAAAACCGTGTCATAATTTGAACTAAGTGCGAGGATGGCAAACACGTCAGAGCTAGCTAACGTAATGCTAAGTCTCACAGAGGCAATCAAGAGCTTGCATACGGATAAATTGCCTCCACCTGTGAAGTTTTCTGGTAGGCCAGGTGACGGTCAGGTTTCGACTTTTTTAACTACATTTGAAAAGTTTGCAAGTTCTAAGTATCAGGATAATAAGAGTGCATGGGTTCAGCAATTACCAGAGTTTCTTGAGGGGGAAGCCAGGAAAATAGTTCAAGCATACGGAACGGGAGCTGACTATAGGGAAGTAAAAGCTAGGCTCATTCAGGAACTAGAGGCTCAGGAGAAATTAAGTGATGCTGGGTACACGGAATTCTTGCTTGCAGAGAGAAATAAGGGCGAATCGCTGACATGCTACAGTATTAGGCTCGAAAGGTTGGTAGCTAAAGTGGCTAGTCTGGGAATAGAAGGAAAAAAACTCTTAGTTCGGAATAAATTTATTGGTTCATTGTCACCGGAATTGGTATGTCGGCTTAAATTGTTCGTGGGTCATCAGGATTCCGTTGCACTTAGTGCAGTAGTTAGGGTAGCAGCCAGTTTAGAAATCGATATGGCAACTACTGAGGAAAGGATAGGGAATCGAACACGACAGGAACAAATTTACTTGGCGGCGCCATATGCGCCAGATGAAGGTAAGGGTACCACAGAACGCCAGGAACACAGACAGGCTCGATCAATTCGCTGTTTTTGTTGTAAGCAGGAAGGACATTTTGTACGGGACTGTACACAACAGGGAGCATATAGAGACAGTCGCAGGGAAGTTGTCGGTTCGGAGCGCAGCTTGGAATGTGCGTATTGTGGTACGAAGGGGCATCTGATGAAGGACTGTCAGGGATTTATGGAGAGATGCGCAGCTTGTGTTTGGTGTGGGGAAATTACACATCGTAGTTTTCAGTGTGTGCACAAACCAGGGCAACAGTCGGGAAACTAGGTGACTCCGGTGTGGAAGGGGCACGGCCGGAGCAGTTTCATGATAGTCCCCAAAACATAGAGATGGTACGGCAGAAACGTGATGTAGCAGTAGCATACTCTGTGGTTGTTGAAATTGGGCAGTTGCAGGTTGATGGTCTAGTAGACACCGGTGCATCAGTTTCTTTAATCACAGAAGAACTTCTCCATAAAATACCGGGTGTGCAGGGACAGTTTCGCG
>JACJUY010005185.1:0-55219 GCA_014220935.1 Platorchestia sp. MABIK
AATTGAACTTTACAAATTTTAAATTGAACTTCACATATTTTAATTTGAAGCTAAAAAGGTGTAGTGATTGTGTCAATTATTAACTGAACTTAGAGTTGGATCAATTTTAATTTGACTTGGATTAAACTTGAATTTGATGAATACAAACTTGACTTTGATTCAATTGAACTTGACTTGGATTAAAATGAACTTGGCTTGGATTAAATTGAACTTGACTTGGATTAATTAGAAGTGAAAAAGGTAGCGCTAACATTGGCGCGAATGTGGTATCATACTTTAGGTTTAAAAGTTTCTTCAAGTCCTTTTAATTCCAAAACTAAGGAGTTTTGGGTATTTTATCAGTCGGGAAAATTCATTTATTATAAGTTTTCAAGATATGGTGGAAATTTCTTCTCACAAAAAAATACCCTATAAATATAATGAAACGTTAGGTGTCTCCATCAATTTATAAATGAACAAGTGTTCTGTGTGTAATTTCCATCATGTCATTACAATGGGAATCAGCTTGATTGGATGGTATCATAAATACCATTCAAATTATGTAGAAAACCTGGCATCTGCTCACTTTTGTTTATGAGTAAAAAATTTTATTGGAAAACTGAATTTATTGTTAAGAAAATGCAGCTTATCGTGGTAAAAAGGCATGGTAAATTTGTTGACACCTATTTTGCTGATAATAATTTGAAATACAATTCATAGTTGTTGCTTGCTTGATTGGTGTGTGCGTCTGTGACGTTCATAAGGATGCTTAATTGCCGAATCTGCGATACGAGTTTCACCAGTGCACAAGTACAAGACTATTTAATCGCGGGTACTATTAGGGTAGATCCTTTTGTTTGTCATCTGCATCTTGCGACTTTTTTGAAGGAAACTATCGAATCCCGTCATGTTTTAAGAATCATGTGCTCTAGTATATACATATTAGTGAAACTTGATTTTTAACATTCTATTGCCAATTTCGAATTAGTTCGTAAATAAAGATTATAATAACCATTTGTGCAGGTTGCAAAACCTGCAAACAGTGTATTCAACTTATAAATTTTGAATAGGTGAAGTTTGAGTTACAAAATTGTGAATAGGTGGAGTCGGTGTTGGAGTCGCAAAATTCTGGAAAGGTGGAGTCGGAGTCGGAGTCAGAGTCGCAAAATTCTAGAAAGGTGGAGTCGGAGTCGCAAAATTCTGAAAAGGTGAAGTCGGAGTCGCAATATTTTGAAAATGAGGAGTCGGAGTCGCAGATTTATTCCTCCGACTCCGCAACCCTGGTTAAAACACTTCTTTGGAAAAAACTCTTCTGCTTAAGAATGCATTTATTTGACATTTAATTTACATTTTATTTGCATTTGCATTTTTGATATGACCTAGTCGTCAGTACTGCTTCCAAAATGCAATTCTAATATCATGTTACCAAATTCCCAATATTCTAAAACTATCCCTAATTCAGATTTAATTCAGTTCTCTTCTCATCTAACGAGATAATCAGAATGCATATGGGAAATTGAACTGCTTCACGCTTGGCAATTTGTACGTAGGTCTCAGCGTATATGTGTATAAAATAAATGAATCTGTAAAAATAATGTTTATTTTCTAAACTTAAATAACTATCCATTCCCTTACCTAATGAATCCCTACGTAATCTATCCCAACTTATCCTTAATTAACCTACCCTAGTCTACCCTGACCTTACCTATCCTCACCTATCTTAATATATCTAACCTCAACATTACCTTTCTCCTAAACTAATGAGTTGACCAGATAGACGCTGAAAGTTGAGCTGTTTCTTGCCGAGCAATTTGCAAAATATTTAAAAAAAATTCTCGGTGCAACTCATTGTGTGCCTCTAATTAAATTTAACCTGATTATTGACTAAGTTTCGTTCTCCATTGAACTGTTTAACAGAGAAGGTATTATTGCCTTTCAGTTTCTTAGAAACTCACAGCCAGGGATCCGTTCCATATTATTTCGCTTGCTTACGTAAAAAAAGAAAAAGATTCCTTGTTAGGGGTTTTCAATTCTTTGTGGGCACCAAAAAGGTTTCAACTTATGGGTCCCATCATTATTCCCTTAGTTCAATATTCCACTTCAGTGTATCTTCTTGCGCTTCATGAATAACATATTAAACAGATCAAGATAGTTGCCATGGCAATCCATATCTGATACATTTATCCTATACAACGCCACATTTACGTTAAGATGCTACGCAAATTTAAAATACGAAATTTTAAATTCGTTTAGAATACGGCATAGAACCACGCAGAATACGGTACAGCAAAACTGGGTGTTGCAGCTGATCTACGACTTGGATGAACTAGGCTGCGTGGCCGGAGCGCTGTGTGAAGCAGCTTGTCAGCCGCCTGGGCAGCGCACAGCCGAGCAAGCCCTCCTGCTTGAAGTGCTCAAGTGAGTTCAAGTGTGATAGTATTTCAAGGTAATGGGGTGTATTTTAAGCTCTACACGATAAAAATGTTCGGGCATTCCTCTCTTGGTGCGTCGAGAGTAGTAGTAGAAATGATTTCTAATGCATCGTTAATGGCAATAGAAAAAATTTCTCGTGTTTACTCGCTATGAAGGCTCAGCTATTGATTACTCAAGAACGGTAAATTTAGAACGTAGGAATGTACAGCTTTCTATGCTTCTAAATCTCAGGATGTCACGCATAAAACACCATCAAAAATCTTCTGGGATTTGAAACAACGAATTTGTTTCTTGAAGAATACCATGTTCATGAATGAATTATTTCTAACCCATCACTAAAGTTGTAATCCCATTTGAAAAATACATCATCCTAATTCGAGAAAATGAATTCAAGTGCCTCAACAACATCGTCTTTGATGGAGAATATTTCATTGCGTATGAAAAGCCCAAGATATTCAAATATGAGATAATCTGTAATAAAATAAGGGACAATCAGTTTAAGGTTTAACGACACCCCAATTGAATTAAAATTTTTAAACACTTACATTGGTTTTCTGTTTCGCTAACTAGAATCTTCTGCTATAAATTTTATAAGAAGAAAATGATTAATTATTGTATTAATTAAAGCTAGCAGGACCCGTGGAAATTCCACGGACAATGTCATCGTTAACCTTGGTGGACCCGTGAAAAAATTCCGTCAACATTACCTAACCTATGCTGAACTAACCTATCCTAACCTAACATATCCTAACCTATCCTATCCTAATCTATCCTAACCTAACTCAACCTATCCTAACCTATCCTAACCTATCCTAACCTATCCTAACCTATCCTAACCTATCCTAACCCATCCTAACCTTTCCTAACCTATCCAAACCTATCCTAACCTATCTTAACTTGTCCTTACCTATCAAAACCTATCCTAACCTATCCTAACCTATCCTGATAAAATGTCAAACATAACAATGCATGTAAAGGCCATCATTTAATGTTACACTCAGGAATTAGGTATCCATGATACCGCAAACACTGACGAAAGCGCAACGGACGGACTAACTAAGTAACTAAGGAACTAACGAAGGAACAAGCAGCATATTATGTAGATAATTCTTTTTTACTGCTGAAATTTTTTGTAAAAACAGTTTCAAATTTGTTCAACAAATTCTCAGCAAATTAATTTCAGAAAAGCGTTAGTGAACTTATGTAGAATATATTTGTATTTCAGTTGTGAAGAAGAAATTCCTAAAGGCATGCTCACCTCAATCATCAAAAAATACAGCCGGGATTACTCAAGCCCTCAGTTCTCGAGTAGCGGAGCATGTCGGCAAGAGTTTTACGACTAACCTACACCTTTCGACACCTCCTCATTCCGCTACTTGCTGTCATGCAGAAAGCGTAACCTCGCTCGCCTTTATATTGTCTTGAAGAGATCTTTTCTAAATGACGTCCCAGGTATCTCCGTTTCTTAGATTCGCAGTTCATTTAAAATGATTCGCCTATTTTATCGGAGCTCAGATAGCCTTTTCACCGCAATTGCACAAAGTTTAAAGTCATGATGTTTTCTACAATAAGTTTGAACAATGCCTCTTTGTACGGTGATATTTTGTTCATAACAGGATGTATTCTTCTAATTTGACTCTTGTTTTGTGTCACTTTCCAGACGTTGAAAATGACCTGAGGAGCTGGAATGCTCATTTTTTTGCGTATTGTTGTCTAATGAATTAGGGCAAAGATGAACAAAGCGACTTTCGGCACTCTTTTATTTCTATAGTTAAAAGCTGCATGAAATGGTATCTATCTTAATTTTCCAGTCTCGTTTTGTTTATTAGGAACTACCTATCGTAATTCAGTTTAATTATTTTTTCAATCGATTTTAGGCTCGAGCCGCGGAACTGATGCGCAAGCCGCTTCTATGTAGTTTTGCTGCGAGGTTTGGTCTACCAAAGCAGCTAATCATTTTATCATACATCATAACGAACGTTGTCGTTGTCTTTCTCCAGGATTATTTTGAAAACCATGATATTATGCAGTGAGTTTCTAAATTTTAGTAGTGTAATTCTGATCAAACGTTACCATTTTCGAACACTGCATTGCTATTTCAGATTGTTTCTGTGATAGAATGAATGAGTTTGTACTTGGATAGTAAGATTATTCGAAACTATTTCTCGAAACTAATTTTTTTGGAGCTATAGAAGAAAAATATCTGAAAACATACACATAACTAGTAAATAATAAACTAAAGATTTTACATGCTGTATTGTAGGTTATTGATTACAAGGCAGAATCCACAGACCTAGCAAAAACGCTTCATTGTTTGCGTTACAACCTGAAATTTTCGTTTGCCGTTTTCATGAGTCGAAATACGAGTACCTTCGTGCCTGTAGCATCCACCTTTTGAGTGAATGGCATAAGATTTTGTAAAAGTATTTTAAGAACAGTATACCGAAGCAAATACTTTGCGAATTGATGACATCGATGAAAAACTATTCAGGATATTGTCTAATTAAATGAGTTCCGTGGAAAACAAAGACATTCTATATTAAGGTAGCTATTTTGCATAGTTGTGAGTTCGACGAATTAAAATGAGTCATATTTAAAGTGATATTGAAAGAGAAGATGGCAGAGTAGAAATATTTCATATCGGCACATGCCAAGTATCTCTGAGCTGGAGAGAGAGTGAGCAGAATATGGTTACGCACAGAGCGGCACTCAGAGACGTCTTCTGAGTGATCATGTATCAAGCGTTTGTTCTTATGGGTTGTTAAATATAATGATTCTCAAAAGTTGTCTGAGGAAGAAGATTGTATGGTGGAGGGTCAAAAAAGTTTGCACAAGCGAGGTTTTACGTTTACTAAACTGCTTGCAGCCCAACATACAGGTATGAGTAGATGGTTCAAGCATATTCCTTAGATTAACGAATATTCAAACTTATGGATGAATATGGTTCATTTTGCTGGGAGGATATATTTGTGTACAAAATTCCTCCCCCTGTGAAGTTGATCTATTTGCTTCTGAAAAATATCAAACTTTCTTCAGCTTAGGCAGGATTTATTTTATACGACCTGCTGTATGCTGATGGTTATTTGTAACTGACAGTCTAATTTTTAACAAACAACGTAGATTTTTCTTCAGCAAACGTCTGGAATGTTAGAGAAATTGTTTGAGTGCAATAGACTTCTAAATAAAATTAGGAATAATGATTTTGAAATAATCATTCTAAAATGGTTTAATACTTTTGCCACGTACCATGCATGTTGTGTGACATGGTACAACAAGCATGGTACATGACGGAAGAATTAAACAATTTTAGGAGAATTATTTCAAAATGACAATACCACTGTTATTCAAAAGTCTATTGCACAAAAACAATTCTTTTAACATTCTGGAGATTTGCATACGAAAAATTTAGGTGGTTCGTTAAAAATTAGACGGTCATTTACAAATAATCATCCGCAACCTTTGCAGAAGGTCGTATGATATAAATTCTGCATATGGTAAAAACTTTAGAATTTTCTCAGAAGCAAATCGGTCAATTTCACATGAATGGAATTTTGTGCAAAAAAATTTTCAGTCCTGCTAAATGCACCACATTCCGCACTGAGTTTAAGTATTCGTTAATCTAAGGAATGTAGTTGAGCCATCTATACGTGCTAAGGTCATTTGCGCCATGGTAGATCAGAGTTTGCATACGTCGAAACATGCTGAGAAAGGTTGACATTACGCCATTGATTTCTCGAAAGAAGTTGAAAATTTCTGTTAAAGCCCGTAGAACAAAAGTGAGTGTTACAGCCATCATTAAAGAACTACAGAGGAACAATGTCAAAAGTTATGAACCACGCGAAACTCTTCTGTTTAGGAAAAGCATGTTGCAAGCCGTTTAAAATGTGTGAAAAATTTAGGACAAAGAAAATGAATTTTGGAGATTTTTCTTTAGTTTTATGGGGTCAGATTTCAATTGCTTGAGTGCCGCACAAGTTTGAAGGATGGAGGAAACACCTCATGGACCTGACATTACCATTCCAACCCTGAAGCATGGAGGTGGAAGAATAATGGTTTCAAATTGATTCACCTCGCATGGCACTGGTTCACTACGCATCATTGAGGGATAAATGGATAATGCCACGTATCACTCATTTTGGAGCAGAATCTTAACCCGAGGCCAACAGTTTTACTCAAAAATCATGGGCGGACTTTCCAACACAACAACGACCGTAGTAAACACACGGTAAATCTAACCGGCGATTGGTTAAATAAACATAAAATTAATATTCTTCAGCAGCAGATCCAATTGCTTTACGTCAACCTAAAAATTTTTTGGGAACTGACAAAACGGATCAAGCAGAAAATTCCAAAAACTTCTGAACATTTGAAAATGTGCATTGGATAATGGGTAAATAACAACAAACTCACGAAAACCCAATTTTACCGTGTGGAAACGGTTTCCGAGCAGTAAAAAGAGTTAAGACTTTAAGACTTTAAATTTACCGTTGTATTAAAGTATTAAATTTAACGTTGTTTGGTTGGATACCATTGTTCTGCGCTGTATACTGTATATGTGAGTTGTTTTTGATATATTTGAAAAATGTTTTTTATTTTACATCTTCAGTTAAGCCATTAATAACCGAAATTTATCAGAGTTTCATGTATGTTGGCCTACTAAGAGGCCTACTGAATCTCACGTGTGTAAATACTTTCATTCTTCCATTGCAATTTTCTTCGAGTTCAAGGAAGACTGCTTCATGAGCACAAACACGGTTGCGTTTTTTTTCGTTGTACAGAGCAAAAAATGTGGAAAAGAAATTCACTGGTGACGTGGGAGTGCTTGTGATTGTGAATGAATTGAAAATAATTTTAAAAACGAGTGTGACAGAGTAAAGATGAACTAACCTTTTATATGAGCATGATGATTGCAACTAAGACTTTTATACGAGCATGATGATTGCAGCTACAGTGGGGGCAAATTGGGAGGTGGTTGTTTCTTCTTTCTGCAAGGATGATTAACTCTGGAAAATCAATCAGTATCAAGGTTTACAGTACCTATAAGGAGGAAATTCAGAACTGACCGTCATAATTGTACGATGATCTACATAATTCTCATTCGTTTTCTGTCTTTAGTTAGCTTTATGTTTAAATTAGACTCCGGGCCATTTTTAATGTCTTTTTCCATACTTATAAATTTTTCGTTCCCAAAGTGATGCGAAGGTTCCTGAATTTCATATTACTAAATTAGTTGTGTAAAACATATTGTTCTGCTGTTCTGGGGATAAGCACGGCAAACCCTGTTATACGAGTCTACTAGATCGACATGGAGATGGCGGCGTGTGACGTTGTCGTGATCCAGTTAGGAGCAGGTGGGGTGTCGAGTAATGTGATACATGTTCGCGTAGCAACTAAAATTATTTGGCTGCTTAACTCAATAAATCATATGTTTTAGAGAAGTCCAATCGCCAGTGCTTGGCTACTTCTATATCATCTTAACTTGGTAAAGAATGAAAACTAGTTTAATAAGGAGGAAATATTATGTTCAGGTATACAACTAACAGCATTCATCCGTGTCAGTATTCGGCCCTTGAAAATTAAGGTAGCAAATCTCATCCTTGTGACAATTTATTTCGTTTTAATTGTCTGATACGTAATATTCATGTAAATGTCTAATGTCAATTGGTGCGTTAATTTTTTATCGTCTACAGGCTTACAACTCATAAAATATTGTTTTCTTTAAGCAAAGGATGGTCACAGTCTTCATTACACAACTGGGTTGGGTGCTTTTTTACAATGAACTGAAAATTACCTACACGTGATTGAAAGCTGCCGTTTGATGAGCCCTAAAGAACTAATTGAATCAGTTCGCCTTCTGGAGCTTCCGGAGCTGTGCCTCGCTTCAAGTCCTTGCTGCAGATGCCCGAAGGCAAGTTCCTGTACGCGGCCTTCATTGGCTCTCGGAACGAGGGACGGCCTCAGACTTGTAAGACGGTGAGCAGTGCTACGTGTGCGTGTGTTACCAGGTGCGTGTGAAAGTAGGGAACTTATTATCATACAGGGATGAGTTAATAAGCAATAGCTATTTTTCAAACCGGTATGTGTTGAGTGGGTTGGAAATGACTGAGTGCTCGAGAGCTAAGAATTGGTGAATTTGGACGTCAGTAGGAATAATCGAAAGAAATTACGAAACATTAAAAAAAACACGTTTACTTCCAAAGTAAGTTGTCACATGATCACATTTTATACATATTACAACGTGTTGTTTTTTGAAAAAATTTCTTAATATAAAGGTCCTTAATTTATAGACATATCATACGAGGGGTACAATAGCCGTGCAGGAGTTAATTATGTCATTGAGAGAAGCAATTAAACTATTTTCTCATGGATATTTTTTTGTAAGGCAAGATATCTGAAAGCTTGTAAATATTTCATCTGTTACAGGAGAATTCCTCTGAAGTTCATCGCTATTAGTTAAAATGAAAGATGAAAACATATCAAACACTCTTCTGAAACAGCTGAAATCCTATCCCAAATGATTGATGGGGGCAAAGAGACGAGATCACTTGTCGAGCTTCATGAATGAGGAAACTTTCTGGTATTGGGGCACAGCCAAATTTGTTTTAAAAGAGGGGTTGCATGATCACGTTTCCTGAAGTTACCTTTGCATCCCATTTCAAGTTAAATATTTTGGCAGTTCTTTTTCAAGATATTGAGGTATATCTCCCGAGACCAAACTGCAATAGTACAAACACGATAATACTGAAACCTGAACCACCAATAATCTGAAATTTTCATCAAGTGTGATCTTAATTCATGAGTTGCATATTGTTTGAGCGTGGGGATTGGAAGTCATGTTGGTGCTTCTATAGCGTGAGGTCTACCACACTATAGCATGGAATCTACCTCTAGCTAGTACTATAGCGTGAGCTAAGATTAGGTTAGGTTACTAATGGAGAGTACTTATTTCCATGCTTTTAATTTAGCGATAAACACTTAATTTGTGCATCTCAAACTGCACCTGGGTAGGCGATATATGACGGTAGACATCACGCTATTGCAGCACCGTCATATTTTTTGTCAAATCAAACACCAAGCTAGGTTTTTAACTTTGTCGACTGGCTCGATTTTATCGTCTCCGAACGTCAAAGTAAATTTTTGGGATTTTCTAATCGCATTTTTTGATTAAAATAATGCATTGGGGTTTCCTTGCGTTAAGTTTAAGGCCATTTTGGTCGTACCACAATTTCAAGCTCTTCAGAAAGCTTTCAGTATTGGCTTGATTTTCTTTCAAATTTTTTATTGAACTTGCCATGGTAATTTGGACATCATCAGCATACATTGAAATTTTCGTGTTTGCTGACATGGTGAGAAAATCAATGAAGAAAAAAATAAAAATAGGAGCGGGCCAAGGATTGGATCTTGGGGAACGCCAGAGTTATTTGGTATGTGTGCTGACATTTCGTTATCTAAGCACGCTGCATGAGAGCGATTCTGTACGTAGCTTTCGAACTATGATGTATCTATTCTGATATTAGATATTTCTTAAAGAGTTTTATATGCTCGACACTGTCGAACGCTTTTGAGAAATCAAGTAGTAGTAATAGAGTTAATTTTTTTTTTGTCTAAATCATTGTATGTTCTTCTTGTGATGTGAAGCAAAGCATTTTGAGTACTGGTGTTCCTCGTGGAAGCATATTGATATCAGTGAAGTAGATGTTACTTATCCATGTGAGATGAAAGCTGGTTTGTTATAACTTTTTATTACATTTTGAATATAACAGGTAGGAGACTGATTGGTCTGTAATTTAATTCTTTATCATCATAATATCACCAGATTTATGCAATGCCTTAATTGATAGATAGTTTCCACTGATCAGTAAATTTTTTTGCGACTATAGAAGTATTTATTATTAAATAAATCAGGGATGCAGTAACAGAAAAACTGTCTTTTATATTGTGAAAGCTAATCCATCATGTCCAACTGCTTTAGTATACATTAATGAGTATAAAATTTTTCGTATTTCAATGATACTAACTGGCCTTGGTCTCCATTTGTTTCTCGTATTAGGGTATGAAACACTGTTCCGATTTGCACATCTAGGTGTGTTGAAAGCCAGCCTAGACACCTCATTGAAAACTTCTTCACCAACTTTTGAGAAGAAAGTATTGAAATCAATTGTCGTTTTTGAAGAGTTGTCAAAATTACTTTACAGTCTGAATTTTTATACTGGGCAACTTCTTAATTGATTTCAGACATACTTTTTGGTTTCCATTTTCAACCTTGGTGGAAGTGGTCTTCTTTTGCCTCACTAACTTTTCTCCATAGGATCTTCTCGCGATGTTTGTTTAGCTTTCGGAAAATACTGTCTGATTTGTTCGGTTTGTTCTCTAATTGGTAATATCTTTTCGCTTTACTTAGCTTTTCCATCTCATCTGTTGTTCATTTAGTATGTCTTCACCTAACTTTCTTTGTGTTGAAGGGCGTACTGTCAATGAGGGTTGATATAAAATTGTCATTGAAAAGCGATCTTTCTATTAATTTCTTTTGTTTTCTAATCAATCTTTTCAATAATTTTTCTTGAAGTATTTCAGTAGAGTAATAGTTTTTGATGCGATAGATCATGGCGCGGAGTCTGTTTTTTTTGCAATATTGATTAGGGATTCTACCAAATGGTGATTGGAAAAGGTGGGTAAAATCTATGGAGGGTAAAATCTAGTCTAAATCCCCCACAATAAATGGCTAACATGGAAGAGTTCGACTCACTCACGGAAGATTCGGTTACGGATGAAGAAATTAGACTAACTTGTGGCGAGCAATAGTGCAAAAAGTGCGTGTGAAAATTTATTATATCTCGCTGCATTTTCTGTTTGAATGAAAAATGGAAAAGAAAAAGGGAGGACTTTTATTTTTTCACAGATCATGAAAGCAAGTGTGAAAAAGAGGATACAATAATATTAATAATTTAGAGTTAAAAACGCACAATGGAAGAGGAGCACTTCGAGTTTTATAATTTTGTTACTTACCTCAATAATACGCAGCATTTTTTGCATCAAGTATTGCACTCATAAGGTGGTTCCTAGAGCATGGGAATGCATTCAACACTCTATGAATTTCACAAATAATGAGTCTCTCATATTCTATTCATAATTACACAAGGAAGTCTCGAGTAACCCTTTCAGCTTCAACTATAGTGGAAGCTAACAAGCTTATTTGCTCATCAAATTCCCTGGATTTAACTGTTTCTCGAAAGAAGAAATATGTACGCTATTCACATTGAACTGCTCAGAGAAATACGACGTCAGTGAAGCACGTGAGCCATCAGTACTTGTTTGACACTTGGCCATGCTGTGAGAGAAAACCTTTAATGGAAAGTTTGTTATTACTTGCAAAAAAAAATTAATATATATAAGTCTTGAATTTGAAATCATTGATTTATGGATGTAAGTGACAATAAAGAAATGAATAAAATAAGTGGCAATGAAATGAATGTGTGTCACGATACAGCTTCATCCTGTAAATTTATAACAAATACAGTTTCTACCACCACTTATGAATTGGAATCCTTTGCATACGATGTACAACTTAAGAATGAATATTGTTTCTTGTTTCAAAAATTAAGTGATCTGCCGATGCTATTTGGAGATTTCAACTAAGTGCATTTGGTGGACGCTATGATAAATGCAAACGTGTTTAGTGATTAAATTTGCTAAATTTAATAAGGATTTTAACACCACATCTGGGACTTATTAACTTTGTCCCCATATCATTTTGTTTCTTCAATTTGTGTCAATAATTTGAAAACTCAGGATATGTCACAACTTTACTGTTGGCTAACAAGTTGTGACGCACCGCAGGCATTCCCGAAGTGTCCAGTGCAGTTCGCCTCCCTCACGGCGCAGCTGGCCATCAAGGCCCGCCCATGTCTCGGCCTGGCCCGCCAGCTGCCTGCCAGATCTACCATGGGGAATTTGGTGACGCAAAATTGGAGTTCCGTCACTCCCCAGGTTGATGGAAAGGAAGAAAATCCAGGCATTCAAGAAGGACGAAAATGAATACGTTTAATTCTGAGAAAAGGCTGAAAGTCAGATTGAAAAACGCCAAAGAGGGTTGATAGACACTTCTTCGTGGATCTTAAATGAGTTGAAAGCCTTGAACCTATTTGAAATTAATTGACTAATATATTAGTTTTATTTAAGTAATGGAAAAATAGCTGAAAAAGAGTGCGTAATAATATTTCAAAAATTTCATTTTCAACCTGAAGAATCAGAGTTGAAACAAACAATATTTTTCATTCAGAACAGAAAAATGTAGGCATTGAAATGAAAACAAACGTTAGGAAAAATACAAAAATAAAAATACGTTACAGGAACTCTAAAATTGACGAGAAATGTTGCATCATTTACGGTAGCTTGAAGCGCGATCAGAACATTTATCAAATTAAACGTACGAGTTGAACGTTACCAACCAACGTCAGGTCGTCTGGTGTTTGGTAGACTAAGAATTCCCTCAACCCCACCGTGAGACGATGGCATTGGAGTGGTTATCGACACAGAAAAAAATTTGAGGTGAAAATAAGCCGAAAAGTATAAAAAAATTGTTGTGGCCTTGCAAGCTCAATTTCAAAACTGTGCACTGAAGGTACCGTAAATTTCAACATCCACAACAACGAAGATTGTAGGAGGTAATTTTCACTGAAATATTTAACACCTTGACGAATGCAGACTTGTACATAAAAGACAGTGGTTGTACTCGACGCCGGAACAAATCAGTGGTGACTAAACATTCTATTAACAGATAAAAAATTGAAGTTATTACGTTGAAGATGTCTTGCAAACTTGGTTTAATTGTCACATTAAAAAATCCCTTTTACGCTTAACTTCATTTAAAACAATTCTAAAACGAAAGGCAAAACCTATTTAAAATTTATGGCTTGCCACTTCGGATTGAAAAATAAGTATCTCTTTCGTAACAGCCTTTTCCTAATTCTAGAGTCTCTCCAATCATTCACGCTAATACTTTTTATTTTCCTTTTTTTTCTAAAAAAATTTTTTTCTTTTTTTCTAAAAATTTTAACCAAAACGCATTCATCCCCCGAGTTCCATGGGGCACTGAAAAGCTAAAAAGACACTCAGGCGTTGCGTGCAGTTGGCACAGCAAGGATACATTATCACTTTTAAGATAACCGAAATTGGGACGCCATAACTGAGATTTGTGAGTCCTCACTGGACCTATGTTAAGTTTGTTTACGTTCCCTGAATGGTTCGCTTACATAAAGTTTATTTGCAGATATATTAGGCATAATTTTATTTATTATAGCTTTATCTATGAATTCATTATCCTGACAACAACAATGGATACTTACCTTTAAGGAGAAGGAAGTCAGTCACCAACGAATCAATTTAGTAATCAGGTGAACATACATAAAACAAGTCTGTTTTCGACAGAAGTCAGGCGCTCACTGAGTGAAGAAAACAACAGTAAAAAATAACTTTAGCTTTGATTGTGTCACGCTGTTTTATTGATCCTCTAGACAGCAAGGCGACTCGATGACGAAGAATAACAATGACTCTCAGTCAACGATCGTGTAAAGACAAACACCTGTAAAAATTCTAGCGTGAGCAAGGCACGTGCCATACGAAAGAAATAGACTCCGCCCATTTTGATCGAGCTAAAGATTACAATTCTCCACAATAGAAGTTTCGCAAAGTAAGAAAGCGAAGCAAAAATCATCAAAATACAATTGAATGCATGATCTCAATCCTAATAAATGATTGTAGTCTCATATTTCAACATTTTTACGTACCACTTTATGTATTTTTTTGAGGTAGCATGCAATCGACTAAAAGATTACGGTTTCCTTGAGTTGCGCCGTCGCATTGAGGCTGGTGGCGAAACCCAGCCATCGACGCTTAAGGTGGCCGTGGCAATCACCGTCGGTTGCAGGCCGCAGCGCGGTGCCGCGCCTATTGTTGGCGGTGTCCCTGGATTCAGCTACCGAAGTAATGACTAGGGAGCTTCTCTTCGATTGTAGTCTTCTTGATCTCTTCAGGAGACAAAGCTTACAGATCCAGTCGGCGGAAATAGTTGTGGAGCGTGTCTTCGTAGCGTCTTTGCTGGGAACCGCTTGTGTAAGCTGCAAAAAAATTCATTTCTTGTGGGAAGTGTCGGCATTTATACTTCGTTACGCTTGAAATCTCTCGTTTGTTCTCTAGCAAGTTCGCTAAGTGTCGCTTCATAACATATATTTTCACGAGTCTCAAGTACTACTAACAACCATTTTAACATTAACAACTATTCCTGTAACGAATCTATGAGAACTTACCTTATTGCTTGCGAGATATTTTAATTCATGGTTAGATGCGACAGTGTTGAGAAATGCCGCACAATATTTTCAAATGCTAATATTCTATGGTACCATGATCAAAACTGTTCTTCATTGACGAACAAACTTTCCATTTCAAGTTTAAATTTCATGTTCTTTCACAATCAAGTAAATCAATCTTATGACTTGGTTCCAAAAAAATGATTCTCAATTTCACAGAAACATCTCAGACATTAGACCGTATTTCAGATTAGTCTTCAGGAGTAATCCATTTGATATTTCAAAATAGTATAATGTCTTCCCAAATTTTGAAAAAATTGAATCACACAACATTTTGGAACGTCATTTTCACTACAAAATTATCCCAAATCCTTTACTAGTATTAATCTAACTTGGCTATCAAAATGAAGCTAAATTTTTTCAAACCAAAACTCAAAACTTCATTCTAGTTCTTTTCATTTAAATCGGCTAATTTGACTTTTTGAGCTTCTCTTTTTCGACTGCTTCCAAAGATTTCTGCCAAGTTTCTAACGTGGCCATGTGAAGTCGTGCACTGGGTTGTTCGAAAGTTTAAACTGCATTAAAGTGCATTAAACGTATTCAATTTTTGAGAATGAATGCACATGAGTTGTCGAATAAGCAGTAATTCGTCATCAAAATTGATTTAACTTATGATTTTTATTTGATATGATAGAATTTAGAAATGCTTAAATTCCCAAGAAAGTATGTTGGGTATATGTAAATTTAGATGATTCTGATCTTCACATTTCGACAGAAAGTATGTCGGGCGTAAATGAGTGCCTCGTAAACATGAGGATTAGAATATGTTAAGATTTTCTCTTAAATTATTGTGAAAAAATATTATCCATGAACTATCGATGAAAAATGTTATATTTTATCGAATAATCAATATCGGTTCGTTAAAGAGTGAACAGATTGCAGTTTAGTAAGGCGACTAGATAACGAAACATAGAGATGATCCTTCAGTCAATGACCATTAAAATAATTAATAAGCTCCCTTGAAAATTTTATGGTCAACAAGGCAATCTATCGTTCTTTCGTTCATCTTCACATTTACTCATTAATTAGAGGATTCCCAGTTAAAAAAATTGTTTCTGGAGTAGATTTTTTCATTGTGTCGTGTTTTGGCGTAGTCTTGTTGAGTGATGTAACTTATTGAAGTAAAAACGCTGCTTTAAAGGCAAACTCTTGATGCGGCTCCCCACATAGTAACACTGACGCAAATTTTGCCTTCAGGCTTTCATATTTCTTTCCGATCTTCGATTAATAAACTCTTTTCAAAGCGTAATTTGACTCTACGCTATTTGACGTAATTCCCACAAAGGTTGCAAAGAGGCTGTCGTCTGAGTTCCAGCAATTCCAAGCTATCATTTCAGCGCATCCAGCGCTATTGACTGGAACGGAGAGCCGTCGGGAGGCGTGAAGTGCGACTCGCGTATAAAGCGTCGCGTGACGTTAACCCGCACAGTTGGCAAAATGGCACTCTTGACGAAGGTAAGGCGTTGCCTTGCTGTATCCAGTTATGTCGGAAGTACTTATTTCTTTTCTCGAATTCTTCATAATAAGAACCAGAATTAGGTTCTATAAATTTACTGGTAAATTTCCTTGAGTAGAAGAGACATCCGTCACAGGGTATTCTATTCAGAAATTTCCGTGAAGAGTGCGTTTAGTCGTTGCGGTGTGTAAAAGCTGGAGCAAGCGTGTACGTATAGAACTTAGAGCTGAGCGACGTTGATAGCGATTCTAGCGACCGAATTTGGCGACGTAAGCGAACTAACCATCATTGCATCACGCTGCACAGTAGCGAAATTACCATAATTCAAACAGTTTTTGCTCCCTGAAGATAATACCCAGTGACATCGGGGAATAATTAGCGCGACCGATTTCGAATACGCAGTGTTGAAGTTATAACTGAGATTTTGTAATAATTTGCATAGAAGCCAACGTACAACCAATTGTTCTGCAGAGTTCGATGTGTGAAATATACCATACACACATGATCGTGAGTTGAATACCATTCGACATAGTTCGAAACAATTCTACGCATTTAAGGCTATCGTGTTTTTTTGCATTATCCAAAAGTGATGTCTTAACACGCCACATTGTCCAGTATGAATACTCTGTGTGTTTTTTTTATTTTTTTCGTAAAATGAAAGGCGACACCATGTGTTTACACAATACACCTCATTTTGATAAAAGATTTTGTTGATCCAATTGGTGCAGCACTCTCACTATTTTTGCGACGCTCCTCAAACTCAAAATTTCACACATTTCTTGTTGTGAAACATTAATGTCGTTTCGTCTTGATATTTTCGTTTGGTTGCTCCATAGTTAGAGAGCGCGTATGGCTCATTCACACTCGTGGTTCCCAACGCCCAGTTACACAAAAGGACCGAGTTCAAAAATTTTAAAAGCACCGAGCTCTCAAGGCAACAACCGCTACTCATTAAACCCGTCCCACATGATAGCAATTGCCGATGAGTTTCGTTGTACGTTATATTGTTTTCTAATAAAACTGAGTGAGAGGTGGAAGTTGAGTCGGAGCCAAAGTAATTTCCCATGCAAAATGGGGCTAAAATTTGAGGAAATTCTCCACCGCGACAGCAATTCCCCACCCCTGATGTTTGAAGAACTGATGATGATGGTATTAGAGAAAGGTAAATTTTGGAGGATCGACAGCTACGTGAACGTAGTTCCTGGCTGTCAAGGGAAGACTGGTAGACTGCAGGCAAGTCAAACTTGCCCAATTCTCACAAAAAAACAAAAAGGTTGAACTTTAGCGCTTGGACTACTATAGGAGCGTTATTAAAGTGGTGATCAGCAGGCCACAAGAACACGTTACAAACGTTGGAGGGCATGTCACCGTCGGAAATTAACGAAAAAACTCCTCGCGTTTGCAGCGTGACGAGTTGTGAGGCGCTAACACATGTGAACAGCTTCATGAGTTCGTGTTTCGTTTGAATGTTTTTGAACGCTATCACTCAACTAAATTTCGACGGAAAAGACATAAGAAGGATATTTTCAGAAAAAAGGGACTTTACGTAATGTTGGAACTTCGTGTACGAGAGAACGTAGTGTTTGAGTTACTGGTTAATAGATACTAACTTTAAATAAATTTTTGCATGCAAAGCGTGTAAGTGCGATCGAATATAGAATACATGCAAATTTATGCAGTAGAATATTACAGCTTAGAATTGCCAAAATGTGTTGATGAGCCAATGAAACTCAGTTTACGGACTTTATTTCCAGTGGAATATTTTAAATCGCTGTGTTAGAAAATTGGCCGTAGAGTTGAATAAGCTGAATCCGACAACGCTTCAATTTCATTCAAATGACCTTCACTGGCGACAGAAGCTTTCGTCGTGATGGAAGATCTGTGGCTCAGCTAATTTAATTGCAACAAAACGGTAGAATATTCTTAGTATAGTCAAGTCGTTCTGACAAGTTTGAGGGGTTCAGTCGGGAATACTTGTCTTATGCATCAGATCATGATCTAGTTTAAGAGAAAACTTCTTGGAAATTAGAGCTATTGAAATATTTTGAAAGGGCTTTGCTGATATTTGGATTAAGATTGCGTGAGAAGAAAATGCTTTCTTGCAGCTAAATTTCGTTTGCCACGAAAATGCTAAGAAATACAAAGAGGTGTGGCACGGTGCGCATCTTGTCTTTCCTGAGTCACTTGAATCAGAATTTACACAAACAACTATACTTAAATCTACGAACTTTCTTTTCTATAATTATTGCGCATAAAACCTTGACAGTTTTAGAACTGCAACATCTCTAATATGAGGAAGAATCATTGCAAACTTGAAGGCTAAAAATGCAGTGAATACATGCACTCCTGATCATGAATTCAAGACCGAATGAAAAAAAGAAAAAATGTTATTTATCATGGATAGAGTTTAAAAGTTACTAACTGCAGATTCCTCATTGGTAAAAATAATGAACGACGAAAACGAACAATTCCTGCTTCATAAATTTAATTTAAAAATTGTGTAACGTAATTGCTGACCAATTGATCAATTAAGGATTCCACTTCAGTTAAAAGTTGTCGCTAATGGTGGGGAGGTGTCACTGTGCCCAAGGCTAGTAGGCTATCCTCCTTTGACGTCGTCAAATCGTTGAACTGCAAAATCAAGGGTTGTCATGGCGTGCAATCGCAGCTGAGGTTAAACGCGGCCAAACAGTGGTTCGTGACTTCCCGAAACTCGTGGACTGTTTGTAAAACAGCAAAATCTAGCGGTAGGCCTAACAAATTCACCAGAATAAAATTTTTAGGGTTAGCCGTCAAGATACAGAACATCTTCGAAACAGATTAAGCTGATTGCCGTTTAATGACCATTGGATGATACCTGAGGCAGAAGGATTTGAATAAAAAGAGTTCGTCAGATCAAAGCGTTCAGAGTTTGCCTTGGAGCACCGAACACTGAAAATTTAAAAATGGAAGAAAATTTAATTCTCAGATAAGGAAAAATTTAGCTCAGACGGTTTTTGATTGCCTCCAGCTTTGTAAATTGCCTCCAGCTTTGTCAAAATAGCTTGTCAATCTCCCAGAAAGTTTCCTAAAACAAAATAAAACAACGTAAAAGAACGTGTGATTTTACTCGTTAATTTGGTAGGAGACAACGATGGATTTTGTTCCCATAACACTATTTCACTTACGTTACAAAAGCAGATGAAAAATTACTTGGCTGTGGTGTCTGGAGTCCAACTGATGTATGCTGGAGTTTTTGACGTATAATGAAAAACTAAATTAAGATTTATAGTGTTGTTGTGCTATTATGAACAAAGTTGGTGCTAGAGCTTAGAAGAAATTCGGAATACTTTGAAGCAGAAACGTCAGTTAATGACGGCGTCAATATCATGGTTTGAGCATTAAGCTCAGTTAGTAAACGAACAGATTAATGCAAACTATGCGACTTTTGTTCGTTTTTCACGGTCACGCAATGCCAAATGAGGGAGAAATCACACAAAACGAAATGTATTCAATCACTTTGTTCGTCATTCTGTAAGCTCTAATGGAAAAAAGTGAGGTTTCTAAGGGAATTTTTCACGAACGAATGAGCAGTTATATAAAACATAAACGCTGATTCGCGCGTGAAACAAACACAGGAGAAGCGCGGGCCCTCCCCGCACGTGCGCGTCGGAGGTGGACTCGCCGTCACGCGCTCGGTTCGATTGTTCTGCCAGGGAACTGAATTAAGGTGACGCAAGAGCTCGCTGTGCTCTACCGGAGCAGCTCGACCATCTCCACCGGCACGATTGTTCATGACCGCAGTTTTAGCTTTGTTTCTTGCGCTTCAGCACCGCTTGGCAATCAATAACTGTCCGATCCGTAGTATTTCTCAAGATTGTTTTTTTGTTTCTCTCGCGTACTCGCCATGATTGCCGCCTTCGAATGAAGTTTGTATAACTGAAGCCTGTATCTTTCATACATTCATTTATCTCTTATATGGGTTTTTACCTTACGTGACACCTAAGAGTTGAAAATTTTAATGTCGTCACTCATGGAACGTGTAACAAGCAACTTTTCTCAGAATTTGATTTAAACTCATGTTTTTACGTGCGTTTCGCTCTTTCTTCCGTGCGAGCGTTAATTTTGAACTAGATTTAAATTAGTGTCATCCTATTTTACTTCTTCTGACATTTAATCAATTTGTTTGTTCATTCTTACTACAACTCTGTATTTTAGTTTAAGTAATGATTGATCAAGAAAATTAATTTCCAGGTATATATCCAGAGACCAGTATTTAAAACATTGTTTGTGAATCAAAATAGTTTTAACAATGATTGAATTGGTTCATGATAAAATATTAAATGCAAAAATGCCGGCAATCTCTCGATATTCATCAGTATTAAGCTAAAACTGTTGGTCAATTTATTTAATAATAGATGAAATTTACTCCACTATCGCTGAACAAAACTGCAACTTTGACTTGTCAAATTTCGCTGAAAGTTGAGTTGAATACACGACACATCGAAAAATAAAAAAGATCCTAATGGGAAACCCCACTCGTTTTCATTCACAAAGGAAAAACGAGATGGAGATGTATGAACGTATAAATCTGAACATACGCATTCATTGCTAACTACATACAAATGCAACAATGAATCATGATCTTCTAGAATTCCACGTCTACGAATTATTCAAAAGTGGTAAACGTGTTGTTTTAGGACCGGTTTGCATGCCCCTCCAGCCCATCGCCAGTCCTTGTTGAACGAACTTAGTAATAAAATAGGGTTAATCAAAATATTTCATTACCATAACCTAAAAAATTTGTCAATTTCAACCACGGTCTTCTCAAACATGAAGACTTCGAACTACTATTCATTGTATTTTATTAAGTACAATGCACTCCAAGTCCAAGCTTCCAAAAATATCTATGCCCACATGTACAAAAAATTATACATATCTCGTTAAGCTCTGCCACGCTTCTTGATGAAACGTTCTTGATAAATTCAATTAACTTCTCTTCAGGAATGCTAATTTCTCATTTACCTGATCATTTTACGCTAATTCTAGTTCAAAAAAATTTTTTTTTTAAGAACTGTGCCCTAAAATATGGCTGAAACTTACTAACTTATATGCATAAATTAATTGATTCAAGAAAAAACTTAACTAGTTAATTTCGTTTTCTTTAATACCATTCATCAATAAGAAATTGGTAGGAGAAACTTTGTCCACGGAATGTTATATCTAACAAATGTCATCAATAATAAATGCAACCAGTGCTGTTCTATCATGAAACACAAGACTATGTCGACAAGCGAACAAAAAACTTGGATTCCTCACATCCTTATAAACATTCAAACACGTCAAGCATCACATTACTATCCTGCGAGGAAATATCACATGAAATGTAAATATAAATTAGAATGTTTCAAATCAAAAAACAGTTACTCTATGCTCAAGTTTCTCAAACTCAAAAACGATATCAACTGCACCTAATGTCTGTTCGATTCTGTGTATAAACCAAAAATATTGTGGCAAGGGAAATAGAATTGCTCAAGAAAATGCAACTCATCTTGAGTAAAACAACTCAGTAAATCTTTTCAATAACTTCATCTTTAACATAGGCAAAAACATTTAAGAAAATTTCAAAAGTGATCAATGTTATGATTTCAACTATTAAGAGTAAATTCATTATCGAAAAAGCTAATTCAGTTTTTTCATCAACTTATGTCTGCTACGTTCTCGATAGCAAAACTAATTTTTAAATATAAAGTGGATAGAAATCATTCTCACAAAAAACATTAAAATAAACGGGTATTTTAAAATCTCAATTCCTCTCAGAGGTATTAAATCTTTCTCTCCCGTAAGTTATTTTCTCAAACTGTCTTAAAATTGCCTGAGTAAATCCCTCCTGGCCAATTTTTTCTGAAAAGTTCATGAAATGGACCATAAGAAAGTGTACTCCTATTTCGAACATAAATATTTTTCCTATGATGAACATTCTGATTTTCGATCTAAAAAATCGATTGCACGAGCCACTCTAAATCTACTGCAATGCCTTCTCCCATACCGGCGGATGGTGTATCGTTTTATGCGTATTTCGCGACTTCTGCGGCGCATTTGACCGTGTTTAGAACAGCATAATATAATCGAAGTTCCAATGCTTTGGCGTTGAAAGAGTTGCTTATGTATGGTTTAAGTCATACCTGACGAAGTGTATGTATGTTGTTGTAATTGGTAACTCCCGCTTAGAACTTGTCGAGATTAGCTTGGCGTTCCACAAAAATCAGTTTTTGGATCTCTTCTGTTTTTGATTTTCATTAATATTGTTGAAAACGCTTCATTCTTTGAATTCATGCTTTTTCTGTTGACAGTACTTTCCTTTCGACCATTTCTAGTGAAAAATATGATACAAAGGCCTGCAGGATAAAAGGCGAGCTAGAAAGAATTTTGACGTAGCTCAAAGCAAATAAAATTTTCATAAATGTCGATAAAACTAAATAATTCTAATCTTCTCCACGCGTAATGCATCTTCTTTCCTCACCAAACCTGTCCTAGCCAGATTAAGGAAACACATTCATTCATATTCCTAGGCATTATCACTGATTAGAATTTGACGTTGGAGGAGCATATTTCGTACATTTGTCTTAAAATATCTAAATCAATAGATATTTTCAATTGAGTAACAAATTTTAGATTGGCCAAAAAGTTCGTTAGTTTTTGAATGCCATCTTTCTGACCTTCCAAAGACCGTTTTCATAATCTTAATTTTTAAATCCTGTATTCGGTACAGCAGACTTATTTCCGTCAGTGTGTAACAAGCCTCTAAGTAGAGAAGTTCTGACATTTTTCCTTGGATTCGAGCCCTTGAAATATTTCATGTCATGTTTCATGAAAATTGTCCTGCAGTCCACTTGAGGCTCGTGTCTAAAATCTGTGCCATTGTTAACTGAAACTTTGACTTCCAAGGCAATAAAAATCATCAGCCTAATCTCTGTGAATGGGTTGAACGTAACGAACATGCGACGAAATCCTCTGGATGCTTTTGGGATCAGGGGAAGAGAGAATGCCAAACTGCTTCTGTGTGACGAAGAGCATTGATCTTGAACGCTGAGTGTGCAAAATAATTAACACTTATTACCGACTAACACACAAAACATTGATTTTGCAGGAATTTAAAATGAATTAAATAATCATTAGACAATGAACTAATTCAATGTTCAAATTATAAACCTATGAATGGTAATTAATCAATTTATGAACGAATGTACTCGAATGGCCGAAGTTAAATATTACAAACTGTTCATGATTTCATTGGTGTAAAGTTAGCTTGAAAGAGAAGAAGAAGAATGAAATTTAAATAACCATGAAAAATAACGAACATCCGACGAATTTATGTCCCAATTTCACCTCGGTATATTACATTTATGTAATATTTTACCTGATGTGAATCATAGCCAAATTCGAATCAAGATTTCTAGTTTTGTAGTTATTCTACAAGCATGAGTCGAGTGTTTTGCATTCATTTAAATTTGAGCATGAATGGAGAAAAGTAACAATGTTAAGCTTAGTTCGGATAGTATATCTGTGTGTTTCTTGTTTTACAATTTATATTTTTTCTTCAAAACTTTTGAGCGCTTGGTAGCAACTGGGCTTGCCACAACATGACGCAGCCAAGCAAATGATAAACGGAGATACAAATTGTGTGCTAGTCAAGTGCGCACACCTTCCATCTGAGTTACAAAGCAAATGATAATAGGCGAATTAAAATCCAAACATTTTCTTCAGTTAAAACTGTTGAAGCGGTGGGGAATAATAATTGCATGTTTTTACAGTGAGCGTTATGCACATAAATTAGCAAATTTGACGTGTATAAAATTGTCGTAACAAAAAAATTTGCACATGTCACCATTGCTGATATTAGAAAAATTAATCCGACTTCAGAACTACACTTCAAAAATTTGCTGGGGGCTCTTATCTTTCTATTACGATATGAACTATAATAATTTTCGAAAGGAAGTCGAAATTAGATATTAAATTACATCTTAGTAAAAGGGAAAAGTCATTTGACCTCAGGCGGTTGATTGTAATGGCTAGAGTGATCGGAAAAATTGAATTACTATTACAATCAGTTATGTTCAGGAGAAGAGAAATCGATTTTAAGGCATTGAGAAAGGGACACACTGGCCAGGACTAAACGAGCAAAGGTTGAACTACAGTGCAGATGGGTAAATACACGTAACATCAGTGTGCTCCCAAGTTAGTATCAGGATCACGTGTTAATGCGTACATATTTACTGGCATTGACACAAGAAGTGGGGAAAGTATGTAAAAAATTGAAAACATTCATGAGACGACAGACTTGAGTGAAAAGGGCAACACTCCGATGTATGATACTTTTTAGATACAAATACAAGTATGCGCAATCGCACCATTCATTCGAGTGTATGGTTTTATGAAAGTTTAAGAGTATACGCCATCATTTGCGTAATCACAAAAAGTATTTGTTGTTGAAATACTTTAATTTTAAAATCCTTTTATGAGACAGACATCATTTGCCAACTTGCACTAATTTTTGAGAAAAAAAAAAAAAACATCGGCATCTTAGGATGCTTTATTTCCAATCAAGCCTGATACACATGATCTTAAGCATTGGTTTTTCAAATGTCTTATAACTAACACCAAATATAGGACACCATGACGGTTCCCCCGTGAAGCCGGTACCCATTTCCGACACCTGGGTTGAGTGGGGTATTATGCTTGAGCTCTCCCTTATACCCAACGGGGAAAATCGCCGCGCCAGTGCCGGAATACGAACCCGGGCCTCCAACATGCAAGGCCGATCCCTTAACCACTGTACCACCGCGACCCCCTCAGGGGGATACAACTATTGCATCTATGGGAATTAGCGCTCCCAGGGGAACAATGTGAGGGCCCGAGCTAAAGGTTAGGTAGGCTTTCGTTTTGTTAAAATTTCATAGGTTTTTGTTTTGTTACGGACCAACTTTTTTTCGGTTCACTGCTGTCCTGTTTTTCCAACACCTACTACTTTCTTCTTCAACTTTGATCTTGTTTCATGAACTTCTTTCTCATCTTACTGTTTCTATGCCCTTTCTGCATAGATTCCACGTTCCCTTAACTCCATACTAAATGGTGCCTTCTTCCTTCCTCTCTTTGGATCTCATTTGTTGAGGATAGGGAGGCTTAAACTAACAAATAATTTAATCTGTACCACCGCGAGCATTGAAAAAAGACATAGAATTAAGCTAAGACCAAGCATTGAGTTGGCGAATGGAAAGCAGCACTCTAATGAAGGCAAACTCAGGAATAAAAAAGGAAAAATTAAAAACAGATAGATTAGTTGAAACGTTTTACAGCCCATTTTTAGCATGATGACGTCATCGTTACGTCAGCGAGCTGTTTAATACATCGTGGTTTTTCAGTAACTTCCACAGTTTTTACCCTTAAAGCGAGTTTTTCGATACAGAAGTAGATTAATAAAATTACTGTATTCAAAATACAATGAATATTGATGCCAATCGGTCGCTCACTTTTTGTGCATTAATTACGCAGTGTGAATGAGGGTCTAAAAATGGCCCCTGATCTTAAACAGCTGCCTAAAGCTGCAATATACTGGCCGAAAAGCACTCAAACGCTGTTTTACGCATACATAGAGGTAAAAATTATGTGCAATACCTGAGATCTACGACGACACATTAGCGATCTGATAACCTGCAACTACTCTATGTTTTACAAACTGATGTTGTCGTGAACACAGCAAAGTAACCAATCGTGGTCTAGGACTCTAGGAGGATGATACTGTGGATTGTTTCTTATCCTAAAAGCGGAAAACTTATGTGTAGAAAAATGTACTCATTCAATTTAACATTTATTTACACTACGGTAAACAGTGCTCTGAGACTTTAAATTCTGTACAGGCGCTTCAACATCATGAACTGAACAACACTGAATACGAGATGTCTTGTTTCCACAATGAAATCAGCGAGCTTCGGAATGAACTTCACATACACTAAAACAATGTCTCCTGGAAACTACACCTTTTTCACTCCAAATTAATCAAAGTCAAGTTCAAATTAATCCAAGTCAAGTTCAAATTAATGCAAGTCAAGTTCAAATCAATCCAAGCCAAGTTCAAATTAATCCAACCCTAAGTTGAGTTAAGAATTGACATAATCACTTGTTAATTTGAGATTTTTTGTGTTAAATATGCATCTATTGGATGTGATGCGCAAGACAGTCGTTTTTCCTTTCAGTAAAGAGTACATAAAATTTCTGCATTAAAAAAACAAGTTGTCGTAAAATGTGGTAAGTATCCAGCATCAGGAGGCAGAGTGTGATTCAGATCTTTGAGCTGTGTAAAAGATGCAAGTCTCGTCGATAGCCGTGTGGCTTTCGGACCTGACTCCGTGCGGGAAACGCGGGTTCGAGTCTCGGCGCTGGTGGCGATTTTCTCTGTTGGGTATAGGAGAAAAATTTCTAAGCACAATACCCCACTCTATCCAGGTGTCTGAAATGAGTACCGGTCTTTGACCGGGGGAAAGCGTCATGGCGTCCTGGTGTTGGTTATAAGGCGTTTGAAAAACCAATGTAAAAGGTGATATGTATCATGCTTCAATTGGAAATAAAGCATCCGTAGATGCCGATGTTTGTTTTGTTTAATTATAAAAACTTCGTATTAAGCTCCTCATTAAAGTTGTTTCGAAATTCTACATTGATGGCAGTGTGCATACATTCAATATTTATGTTCAAACGGTAATTTTATGTTACACATACACAGAATTTCGAGGATTTACTTACACTTATAGATATTTATGTACGTGAAATTCAACTTTATCGCACATATATATGAAATTTTATACATGCAAATATAAAAGATTGCTACCGAGCGATATGTATATTCAATCTTTAAAAAAATAGACAAATGCATTTTTCTTTTCGTGTTTTCTTGTATTTTCCTCTCTTTACTCCTCTTCTTACTCCTGGGCGTATATTTTCTTGTTCATCTTCACTTGTTTCATAGTCCGTTGATTGGTTGTAGAGTTCCATCTTGAGGGAAGCGCTGATCCAAATTCAATGAGAAACACTTATCTTCAATACTCCCATATTAGAGAAATCGGTACATAAGAAGCAGAAAAAAGCATTTTTAAAATTATTTTACTAACCGATATTCCGGAAGACACAACATTGCATACATAAAATCTAAATGTATTCCTATGTATGTATTTGTAAAATTTGACTGTGATTAATTTGAATTTGACTTGGATTAAATTGAACTTGACTTGGATTAAATTGAACTTGACTTGGATTAAAGTGAACTTGACTTGGATTAAATTGAACTCGACTTGGATTAAATTGAACTTGACTTGGATTAAATTGAACTTGTCTTGGATTATATTGAACTTGACTTGGATTAATTTGAAGTGAGAAAGATGTAGTTTGCCGTCATTCTGGGCGTAAAGAATCGTTTCAATTGGCCATGAATTGATGTGAAACTTCCAACAAAACTGCGATTTCATGTTAGCAAGATAAAGAGCCTCTTTGTATGGCTACATGAATGAAACATCCTGGCTCTGAGGCTGTCTATTCAAGCTTCTAGAAAAATGGGTTTGTGTTACTGCTTTTTCAATCATACCTTGCATACCAACGTTTAGTGTAATACTCAAACATTAACGCCCAACTTTCTTAGAGATCTGTTGGTATGAATTACAGTAAACTGCACCAAACTGAACAGCTGTACGCAAAATCGGTACCACCAGAGATATAGACAGAAAATCTACTAGTCTAGTTTTCGTGTCAACTTATTCACTCGATGAAAATCATTGAGGTTACTTAATTATACTGAATATTTTGATTATTATACAAGTTAAAAGCTTTTTTTGACCGAGTTGCATTGTTTTGAGAGTTGTTTGCCTAAATTGCATAATTTTTCACGGACCCGATTATATTAAGTACTTTTGTGAAAACGTTTGGACTAACAAAAAATGTTCGCCTTGATCTTTTCAAATTCATCAGGCACACTTGGCAAGATTAATTACAGTTCTAGCTGGACAGGAATGAGGATGAGCTATTTTGGTCGTGTAGTTATAATAGCTTTTGGAGGGTAGGCGATCCAATGCATTGTCTATAAATTTCAACTATAGTGATTTAGCATTGTACTTTGAGGCTGATTTTCATTTGCAGGTACTACACCTACATTAAAAATAAGACAAAACTTTTCTAATGAACAATAAATTTACGTCGATGATATCCTGACAATGATATTTCATTCTTTACGAAAAAACAAACAGATATCCTAGTGAAGGGACGTTCCCGAATACCTAAGGTTCCTATACCTAATACCTAATGATAAAAAATACACTGTCAGATATACAGAATAAAGTGGTTTCAGCTAGAAAATTTGAAAGTGTTCGATTGGACAAGGAAATTTTCTGCCGCAACTGTTTAAATTTAAATTTCGTAAAATTATGTAAAATTATGAAAAAATTTCTAAAATTCCAGGTTCAGATGAACAAGTTATTTACGAGAACCTGGACCGCGCATGTATGCCAAATTAACAAGCAGAGCTAAATTGGTTCAACCAAGGCTATCCTCAACCGTGTAGGATACATTCTTTTAAAACTACTGTATGCTGAGCCATTCTTTTCAAGTGAATTGATCTAGGCAAATGTCCTATGAAGTTTCGTAAATGATACATTTTCTGGGTTATTATTACAATAGCGAAATGAAATGTACATCGAATTTTATTGACAATCATAATTCTATGCAAAATAATTAGTCATAATGATTTCTTTTCAGCAATTTCTTAAAGATTGTTTTTATATTTCTGATTGAAAATTTTCGCAACATTTCATCTCGCTTACAAAAAAGTAATTTATTTTCCACATCTTCTACTTAGATATCCACTATGCACAAATTTAAGGTTCAAGATTGCCTTCTGCAAAAAATGCGAACCTTCCTCCTCGAGGGTACAATTATTGTGTGGGCAATAGCGGCACTAGGGACTTGAGACATGTATTTTTAGGTTTTTTGAGCAGAAATAAGAGAGATATATAGTGTATGGTCATGTTAACTTAGGATGGTTTAGGCTGGAATGAATCGTTTTAGTTCATTTAAAACTAAAGGAAATCGATTAAGTTCACGTTAAAGTTTAAGTTTAGATCAAATTGAGAAGTCAGGGGCAAAGTTACAGCGGAATTTTGTATTTGTTAAGGTTAGATAAGGTTATGGTTCAATGACATTAACAACACCCAAAAGATGAATAAATTTTGAACAGTAAGTGAAATTGCGACCATTAATACTTAACGGACAATAATGATCTTTGTTAGTATGGGTAATGTTTATGAATTACTGACATCGAACCTGTCTCAAATGTTGGTGACGAGGTGATAAAAATAGATGCATGCGAGTGTCATACGGAGACTTCTCACGCCCTTTGGTTATGTAGCACCGGGTAAACGGGTGATTTATAAAGAAAATTCAACAGAAAATTTTGTTGGCCCCATTCCTGTGTGTTTTCATCAGTTTTTGTATCGATTGAGCAGCTTGAAAAATATGTGAATATTCTTAAAATATGTGAAGAACATATTCAAAATATGTTCAAATTTTTGAAGAGCATGTGAACTTGTTTAATGAACATATGGAAAGAAACCAGGTGCATATGATGCTGCATCTCGATTCATGACTTATGGTTTGATAATGAGTAATTGCGAGGTTTCATCAGTGAAAAAAGCTGATTAATAATTTTGAAACTCATGAAAACTCGCATAATAATTTTCTCTCGCCTAAGATAAAATTGGAATCCTTTCAATTCATTTTGCTTTCTCTTGCAGGTGCTGTTATGCTTTCTCCTGCTGTCGACCATCCGAGAAAGCCATGAAACGAAAACGAAATCCGAAAAAAAGGAGGACGATATATTCGACTTTTTCAACGACGACGATGACGAGTTTTTCAGCGAATCGAACGATTACACTTTGGTTTCCGACACAGACGATGGTGGGAAGAGGAAGAATAAAAAAAGGAAGGATGACGAAAAGGATGGCGAGTTCGGTCATGATTTTTACGGAGTACCTAGTGACAAGGATGAAATGTACGGACCATTCAGCTTCCTGACTGACGAACTGCGTCCCAAATTACCTAAAATACCTGACCCTCCAAAACGAAAGTACTACCCAACTACAACTACGAATCCTCCGCCACCTGTACTGGCAACCACGAGACAACCGCAACCTCCTCCACCTCCACCACCCCCACCTCAACCTCAACCTACTCCTGCTCCGGCAAAGCAGGAATCACAACGAGTTCATAAGAAACAGGTAACTGTACAAGCCGTAACATAATGCCCTCTTAAGACATTGGTCGCAGTTAGATCAACGAGCGGAAAACGTTTAGTCTGGCAACGTTACGAATTCTCTGTTTTTCACGGGAGAGCAAACGTTGGCGTCATTATTCTTGAGGCCTGCCTGAGGGACGAAGCCTTAAATGAGTTCTAATATTTATTGTCTTGCCAAACTGATGATTATGATGATTGACCACTGTTAGATTATTTGTGTTAAAATGTACGGGAACTATTTAAAAAATACTAGTTTCAAATCGAATTTCAAGAATGAAAATTCAGGAAAAATTAATTAACATGAATAAATTCTTAATCACCAATTCTTGGGGTCTTCGAATAATTCATTGGAGACATCATCCCTACATTTTTCATCACGTCACAGCAAGTTTTTTCTGCTTTGAATGTTGGTTTAACGAGCAATTTGCTTGGTTGACGAAAATGCTTTCGAAATGTATTCAAATTATGACGATTTTTTACACGAAAATTTACATAGTTTTATTGGTGTATGTGTTTAGTTTATTTGAATATCATTGAGGTCTCATCAATTTTACAAGACATAAAACTCTAGACGAAATCCTATTTACATCTACATTGGATGAGGACTTTGTACTTCATAGTTAGAATAAGTTACCGCGCTTGACCTTCGTAGGACAATAATGTGAAGTGTGAGACGAATGAAATTAATTCTTTGCAGCCGGGCCGACCTTATGCGTTTGCTTACGGCGTCAACGACGTCAACAGCGGCACCAGCTTCAAGCAGGCGGAGTCGTCAGATGGACAGGGTGGCACTACAGGGCAGTACAAGGTGAACCATTTCTGCGAATTGAAGTTGTTGTGCAATAGCTGTGCAAGACGTAACCATTGATATAGTCAAATGAAATTGATGCACTAATTCTCTCTAATGTACTTCCTTTAATATGAAATTTCTCAGTTTACTGTCCTCCCATATTTCATCCTGCTAATATTTAAACATTAATAGAAGAGTTATAAGTACTGACATTTTTGAGGTACAGGAGCACCAAGCCAAATATTATAAGGCATTTCTCGTTCTATATACTTATGAATCAAATAAAAAATTTTCTCCGCTGTTAAAAGATACTTCTGTTTCCAGGTTCAACTTCCAGATGGGCGAATTCAAACGGTTAACTATATTGCTGATAAGAACGGTTACCAAGCAAATATTTTGTACGATGGAGAAGCTAGAATTCCAGAAAGAAAACAAAGTGAGCAGCCTCAGTCAAACCACCACCATCCTGCCCCTCCTTCGCCTCCCTTACAGCCCCAAGAACCACCTCCTCCTCTGCAGGAAGAGCAAAATTTTTACTTAAATCAGAACCAGAACCTGCACGGTACAACTACTCCCGTACCTCACAGTCATCCCAATATTCCTAATCCTACCCAAAGTCATGTAACTGGAGCGAACGAAAAGACAGGAATAGCACCAGAAACATCGCTGAAAATTAACCAATACAACGTGTTGACTGACAAAGTTGTAGAGGCCACACCCAGGGAAATTCCCCAGGAACAGTCACAAGAACAGAAAATTATCAATCAACCACCCGATGACGATCGGTCTCTGGTTGATCAACCAGGACCTCCCTACCATCCTCATCCAACATCAGATAATCAAAATCATCAAACTGTCCATACTCAAAAAGTTGAAATCCAACCCAACGTACAACCCTCTCCTGCATCCCACTATGATGAACCGCACGTGATTGATGCCGATAACGAGCAGGCAAAAACATCCTCAAAGTCTCAATTACCGGGCTCCATCGTTAAAGAAGGGGAAAGAGGCTTCAAATATTCAACAGAAATTTATCATAATTTACATGAATCAGACGATAACTCGGAAGCACGTGCTGACCATCTTGTCCAGACTAGAAAAGAAGAAGCTGTCGTGAACATAATGGATGGAAATAATAATCCTCAAAATCAAATATTCTTGAGTCCAACGCTGATGCCACCCAAACTACCAGCTACTACAACTTCAACACCTCCATCAACTAGTACCTCAAGTACTACAACGACTACAACTACTAGCACCACTAGCACCACAACTCCTGTTCCTGTGACAACTACCCAGAATTTGATAACTACAGTATTACCTATTCCTTCACGCTCGCTGAACGAAGCCGAAAATTTCAGTGTAGTTAATCAGGCCGCATCAGAGAACCAAAAGCAAAGTCCACACCAAATATTACAGTTGTCTCTCGGATCTTTGCCGGGCGATGACAGTCCTCGTTATAATAAAAACTACCACAAAACTTTAAAGGAATCTGTTCCTTCCTCTTCGAGCGCTAGCCCTCTACCCGCAACAAAAAATATCGGTACAGTGGTCAGCGAAAAAACACTGACTGAAACCACTCAAACATCTCCTCAAACATCGCCTGAAACTCTAAAAATACCACTGACTCGATTGACAACCCAAAAGTCAGTTAATCAGAGGACTAAACAGAGGAGGCCCACAACACAGCTGAACCTAAATGCGTTGCCAGAGCAACGTAGCTCTGCCCAGCCTAATCTTTCCCACCAACAAACCTCTACTCCTTCTTCCAGAAGTCCCCAAAATTACCGAGTGGACTTGTTAAAGCCAATTAATGTCAGCCCAGGACCTGCTTACACTACATCTGCCCAGCCTCGATCTAGTCCTTTTGTTGCTCCTCATGGCCAATTTGGAACAAGGCTTCACCAAGGTAATGCAGTTACTCAAGAAGCAGCCCAAACAAAAACTGATAGACAAACGAAAAACATTTCAAGAAAGCCAAGGCACATCACTCAGGGAAGTGAAACTGCCAAGGTTCAGCTTCCAGAGACTTCGTATCAAACAAAATCTGATGAAAGATCTCGTACTCATTTGCTCCCTGTTGCAAAGAACCGAGGGATTTTGGATTTCACGCAACAGTCTGCTACACCTCGAACTAACATCATTCAATCTGGTCACTATACCCAGAGACCGGCAATTCACATAAGTTCGACACTTCCTGCCAAGTACCGGACTCTGAAAACAGTATTAATGAGAAAAGTTCCTGTTTTGGATGAACTACCTTCACCTGAGAAGCAGGAAGTAAACAGAGCGGTACGAAGAGGCAAAAAGATCAAAGAAATAAGAGGGCAAAGTAAGCCTACTGTCATCAGCGAGAGCAATGGCGAATACGTATCTTTCATTGCTGTTCCTGTCTCCGTATCAACTCAAGCCCCAGTTAAAATTGATTCAGAGCGGTCAAAAATAGAACACACACCTGACAAATCCTCGTCAGTTCAGCCTACGACCTCTCCTTTATTAGGAGGCAATCCCAGTGCAGGAACAGAATTGCGAGAGGAACTGAAAATTCCACAACCAACCCCAACCAAGAACCAACATCGGCTGGAAAAAGTTTCTGTAGCGAGAAACCGAAAACGGCGGGGAATTCAGAACAGTTTTCACTCACCGATAATCCAGCCTCGGGCGCACGCGTCCGCTCAGGGCGAGGGGATGTTGCCCCAGTTAGGTCGACGGGATTCAACAGCTCGTCCAATTTTCTAATTTAATTTCAGCATTCTTGCTGAGCTATCTTAGGAACAAGCGGAAGAGTAAAATCTTGTCTTTCTATAAGATCAAGTCTGTTGTTCAAAATTGTTAATTTTTTCATTTTGTGACTAAATGCTAGTAATTTCTTATTTCTACAAATCGAGCAGGCGCTGTTATGAGTATCAAAGCGGTAAAAATTATTAGTATCTAACCCGATCTACGTTCTGCTGCAAAGGAAGAGATTAACATGACCGATTTTAATATACGTGATTAAAGTTTTGTGTATATATTTTTAAATGATTTTAATATTGGCAAATGGTTTCATTACCTCGATATCACCGATCTTCATCGAGCATAGACATTACATGCTGAAGAAACAGAAAGAAAAATTTCAAAATATATTCATACACACATTGTTGCAGCGGTAAGGAAATTTGCGTTGTACAAAGGGAGGGATAAATTGAATTGTCACGTGAGCCGTGGTCAGGTTGAGCGGTTAATCAGAGATGAAATTGCTTAAAAATCCCTTGAAGTAAGAGTAATATGGAAACCTATGCAGATTTTATATGTTTTAGGCCAAAGGATTGAAGCGTGTGTGCAGATTAGTTCCGTAAACATAGACCAAAGCGCATAAAACGTTTAGAAGCCAGAGCTTCATTCTTTCAGAGTTTTCATACTAAATGTATTCATACTAAAGTATTAATAAATTTGCTATAAGCTGGCTGTATCAATTCTGAATTTGAGAAAATTGAAAGATGTTGTTCTGTGGTGAAAATATCTTTGTATAAGCATAAATGATGCATATAAAAGCATCTGGGTATATAATATAAGCACAGTAGGAGAGTAGCAAGATCCAGTAAGATCTGAGTGTGCGGTTTCCTATGCAGGTGAAATTCCAGCAGGATTGTGATTGTCTAAATGGTTATTAGACATATGTGGGGGTGAAGGGGGGGCGGGTTCTTCGATGATCGAAGAGTTTACAGTAGTGTTCTCCTGCTTAGTTCAAAAACGCAACGGTCACTCGACCAAGTTTAAATTTAGTTTATTTCAATGAAGGTTTGATGAGCACAAGATCAAAACAAATACTAACTACACGCCAATAAATAATGATATGGCTAGAGCAGGAGGCCGGACACGAAATAGCGGACAGGAGCTATCCTGCTCTAGATAATAAAGAGTGAACGTGCAATTGAATGCTGGAATCATAAAAGCAAAATTAGTCGAAGGAATAAAGGAACAAAAACTGTACAGTTTAAATTTAACGTTTAAAAAAATGAAGCACTGAACAGGATATCAAATATAAATTCAATTTAAATTTATGGACTTAACGCGAGGACAGGCAAAATTATTAACTAAAATGGGAAAAAACAAACATCCGTACGCCAAGAAATTCTTTCTTAAACTAACTTCTCAGAACTGCAAATTAACTAGTCCTAAAATGCAAATGAGTAATACATGCGAGAAAATTCAAGAAAATTTGACTATTAAAGAATGTATACATATTCTACACATATTAGGGTGCAAAAAATATTCGAACAAAAAATGTTTCTGCTTATAAATGAATAGCTCAAATTACCTTTTACCGATAGCGTTTAGATAGAACTTTCAGATTGTTCCTGCAATTCGCTCAGCAGCTGATATGAGCTCTACCTATATAATTTCATCATACGTCAATGCTGCAGCATTATACAATTTGGTTCAATAGGGGTTAAAAGCAGAGGCGTTCAAACATCTAAGAAAAATAATTAAAGAGGAAAAGCTGGTGAGACTTGCATGAAGATATCATTACAGCTCAGAATTCCGTTTACGACCAATGATAGGAAAACTGTTTACTTCCAAAAAAGTTGAGACTTGAAATATACTACAAGAATTGGATTTCAAAGATTTCTTATTGTGATGGTCCTTAATTGATGAACAAACCATAAGAAATGTATACTAGCCGCGTCAAGAGTTAATACTATCATTAAGAGATACAATATGAATACATTCTTTTGGACATTTTACTCTAGGCATAAGAACTGAAAGCTTATAAATTCCTTAAATACTACTGCCTCGGAGGATGTCAGCTGTTAAAGAAAAAGAAAATAAAATACCGTACTGAACTGTCTAACGAATCAATGAACTGTAGAAAATAGTTGAAGATCTGATGCCCCGCAGAAGCTTCTCCAAGATCTTTAAAGGAAAATCCACCAAAAAGTTTAAAAATAATCTAATGCTCAAGCGCAGAATTTTAATAAGATTTGTCAGCATCAGGACCAAATGTTTCATTTCACTCATTATGCAATGAATTCCACAGAGATAAACTTAGATCATACTCTCCAAGGAAAACTTTGCTGTTGTTGAAACGATACAGAGGTGCCGGGTGGGAATTTACTCTTGATCGTAATAATAAAACGAAAACATTCTGGAAAATTGTCCTATGGACAGGTGAGAACAAAATGGAATTTCTTGGCCACAATTAACCAAATCATGCACAATATCTACTCCAAAGTTTGGTGGAGGAAAAAGTTCTACCTTAAATAAACTGACAATGTACAAATAATAGTAGAGATTGCAGTAGATCCTGCTAGATAAGGATGTTTTGCACACCTCAAAATGTTACAAAAAAAGCTTTGCAATCACAATGTAGAACTGCTCGATTGGCCAGGCTAGTTGAAAATTTATGGAGTTATGGGAAGGATGATTCTCAACCAAGATCTTCAAAATACGTCTAGGATCAGAGGAAGAAATGCATGCAAAATTTTGAGATTAATCCTGAATAAACGTTCAAATCATTAATTAAAAGTTAAGTTATTAAAAGTTATTCATTGCTATACTGGTGAATAAGTGGGTATGTTACGAAATATTGAACTACAATTCTGTCATTGTTTTAAATTGGGGGAATACTTTTCCATCCTTATATTTACTAAAATTTCTGCACTCTTTTTACTTGTAAGTTTTCTCCTTTTTTCTTGCATATTCTGGTCTTAAGCCATCCTGTATTATTTTTTGTAAATTTATTTCTGTTCAGCCAGTCAGCAATTTGCTTAAAAAGAATTTATTGGTGTCGTACATTTGTTTCCTCCTGCAGTATCTACTTTGATCTTGAAGTATAATAAAAAAACTTTCCTGCGTAATGTGTATGCTTAATAACAACCAATTTGTTGTACATGTGCATTTAGTATTCCATGAACTATCATGCTCAGTAGTATATGAACTATTAATTTCTCTACTACATGAATGCAGTTGTTTATGATCTGTTCTAAGATGTATGTAAAACTATCACTGGAGTTCACATATGCTCACAGAAAACAATACTTACTCACTAATTTTACTGATGGATAAATATAACGGTACTTGATTGTATTAGCTGGAAGACATGCGCATTCGTAGTTGCAGCAAAAAATATATGATGTTGAGGATGAAATTTAGAGTCTTAGGCTTAGCTAACGCCGTTGAAAAAATGGATGTATTTCGGTGCGGGAATTTGCATATAGTAAGTGCGCTTGTGTGCAAACCACCCGGCACAGTGGAAACTAACCCCGAAAATTAACGGGCACTACTGCACACACATTTGCCTGGCACCCTTAAGGGGCCGGTAACGCTAGAATAGAATAAGTTATAAGCGGAACAATCAAGACAAGGGCTCACCTTTATACTTCGAAAAGTTTGTTCAGAAGAACCCTCCTCAATGTAGCCGGCTGACGTGGAGACAAGCATCCCCAGTAGCGAGGGCGGAAAAGCCGAAGAGCAGCGGCGCACATAAAGCGGTGCGCACTTGCTCACGGCTGAGTAAAGTCTGTCTGGTCGGCCTTCGGCTGACCCGTTCGTCCGCTTCCCCGAATCCCTTGCTGTGGCTTGGGACTCGTTGCAAGAAGAGCCGACGAACACATTTAGTTTGCATGTACGTTTCTCGCCGAAGATGTGGGAAACCCTCGCCATTGCACTGCTCAGTCTCAAATTACTTTACTTGCGTTATTGCAGTTTTAGGCTGATCAAGTGATCACAGCCTATGAACTTTATGGTAGAAGGCTCTTAAATCTGCCTTATAAAGCCCGTTATGGACTTCAGTGTGAGAGCAATCGCTAGAATTTCGACACGCTAAAGTAGAATATAAACTTCTGGAAATGGCAAATGGAAAGACCAATGATATTCTTGTGAATAATGGTAGTAAGTTTAAAGTAAAATCATTTGATTATAGTTTGCACGGTGCGATAAAAAATGGTGCATGATGCGATCTGAAACAAGTTCATTCGAATGAAATATACAGGAATGGAACAGTGTTCTCTACAGGGCTTTAAACGTGCGAGTTTTTATTCATTACTTTGTCTAGGGAGGCTTCGGAATGAGGCCAAGATCTATACTTTGTCCTTGCTCTCGTGAAGCATAAGAACGATCAAAGAAATACATCGTGAAGCGGCGGAGGAGAATAAAAACTACAGAATTGAGTTGATGGATGCGGATTCGTTATCTGTCACCCATCTGAAATGGTGAGGCAATCATGTTTATAAAGGTGTATTCAGACGCTGCCAAAGTTCTCGACATTACTATGTGTTTATGCAACTCATGAAATATATTTACTGACTGACACACGTGTTGATATGAGTTTATTTGATGATATAATCATGTGCAGGAACTGGACACGCAGAGATTTTTTCTTAAGTAAATATTTAAACTGGGGTTTGCAATCCCGAGACAAAATGAAAATCCCGAAATCCCAGGATTTCAGGAAGATAATCCTGGAAATTCCCGGGATCCCGGGATTTCTTTATATTTTACATTAATGCTATTGTAATTTGTTCCCCATGCCCATCACAGTGTTTGGCGATTTACTGAGCGAAAACCCTTAATCTAAAAAGGATTCTCTAATAAATTCATTGTAACTGTATATACTGACACGCCATCAACTGCTACAAGCTTGGTCACTTGTTCTTCCGGAGTACTTTGATGCATCTTTACGAAACTTGTTATTTTTGTTTGTTTAGGTTTAGTGCTTTCACTACTGCTCTCCCTTCCAAGAGGGCGCTTTGTTCTAATACGAATTCTTTTTTCTCAGCTGCTAGTTGACGCAACTGGGTCTACAGTTCTATGTTGTGAACACTCTTTAGGTGACGTAACAAACCACTGGTAGACCAGCCTTTGGAAAGTAAACTCTTGCTGCGCTTTATACACTTCGCACTTTCTCCAGTTGCATCGTTAACATAGTATCGCCACACAAAGGCTTTAGTTTCTACAACATTGGCCGTTGCCATCGTATCTATTACAGTCTATTCTTTATTACCTGCAAAACCAAGCCACAAAATATATTCTGATGAAATAGTTGAACTAAATTATGAGATAGTGTAGACTACACTGTGAAGTGATGTAAATTGTAATAATATTAAAACACTAAAAAACACTAAAACACTAAAGTCCTATTTTGAGCTTTCTAAGTGATTAATCATATTAAATAGCATGATTTTAAGCTATTTTCTCACTAACATCTTGAAATATGTATGCTTTTTAGAATCCCGGGAATTCCCGGGAAAAAGAAATTCCCGAACCGGGAAATTTGAGCCACAAATCATCCGGGATCCCGGGATGCAAACCCTAATTTAAACATGAGGGCGCTTATGCTTCAAGCTTTCAGGTTAGATCATAAAATTGTACAAAGCTTTATGATAAGAACAAAGAGGTTCCCAAGAGAGGATGGAGGAAGACACCATTTAGTACGAAATCAAGGGACCGAGGAATCTTTTCCTAAATAATTCTGGGCATCGAAACAAGATTGAAAGAAGTTTATATGAGAATGGTGAGACATTAAAAACGGAAATTATAAGTGTTGGAAAAAGAACAGCAATGAACCGAAAAAAGATAGTCAGTAACAAAATAGAAAGACAATTGTATATCAACAAAAGGAAGGCCCACCTAATCATCAGTTCGCTGTCATGAACGCACTTTACAGCTGACGTTCCAACACCGAAAAGCCACAGATTATACCAAACTTTATTTCTTTACGTATCTCAACAATACGTGATCAGTCAACTTGCGAGGTTATGGCTACCCTGTGCATCGGAATGCAGGAATAAAGTATTAAGAATTTAAATAAGGACCTGGTGCTGTTTCAATTTATACTTCGTTTACGTGACTTTATCAGATCATGCTCTCAGACAGCGGTTATTAACTGTGTTGAACGCAAGCCTCCATTTTTCTCGTTCCCTGCAGGTAATTTAAAAAGTCGGGGAAAAAGCATTAAGTTCACTAGCTATCACCGAGAGAAACTACTAACACAGGCTATTACGGAAGAATTTCAAAAATCAAAAACTCTTCGCCATCACGAAGTTTACGTTCAGTTCATTCATTTCAAATGGATAGATCACTGAACGCTCTCTACCACAATAGATTATACACCGTGCAGAAACTTTCAGATTAAAAAAAGTATGCATGTGCGTGTTACGTTAGACGTGTTTTGGGGTGCAAAAGTCTTAATTCTGAATCTGACATTTATTATTCCAGATTAGCCAACATTTTCATGTACCAAGAACGATATGTTTTTATGATTGGTTATGAAAGAAAAATAAACACCTCTCAGTTCAAACATTTGTGCTTCTAAGTCTCTTTTGTGGAGTGTGATTTCCATATATTCTAGCTGCAGTCTGCCAACACGCCAGGGTTCCAATTTCATTTGAATCGCTGCTCCATCACTGAAATATACAGATGAAACTTCTCGTCATGTTCATCACTCATATCATCAAGGTTCTCCGCAAAAAAATCCAAACGAGAGTGGATGACATGAACTTTTAGAGATATGATACATCCCATAGCATGATAGTAACTCAGCAGATCATTCACAACTTGCACATTGTTTTCTGACCGATGCTTCCCCTGGAAGTCATCACAAACCTTCTTGGAAAGCTCAAAGGCAAGCTTTCATTTTCTTTAGAGATGTGTGATGAAAGTTTTATGAAGAACAGGAATTGAACTTGTTAAATATGGAGAAACTTTATTTAATATGGAGTTGGAGCCTTCAATACGTCTAGGAATGAAATCATAAAGCTTTTTGACTTTTTCCATCGGAATTTTCAGCCACTCTTCCATCAAAACCTGCTCCAACGCCTCCAGGCGGGAGGGTGGAGGGTAGCGATTCCTGACTTGTCGCTCGAGTATACAACACAAATGCTCAATGAAATTGAGATCCGGCGATTGAGGGGGCCATTCCATGTGTTCAAGCTCAGTTTCTTGCTCTTTAAATCAATTTTTAATAATATGGGCAGTGTAGATCGGAGCATTATAGTCTTGGAAGATGCAGTTATCTTCAGGAAACAGAGCTTGGCATATTGGAGGCACCTGGTCGCTCAAAATGTTCAGGTAATCTTTGCTATTGATCCTACCATGCAAGGCAACAATTGGACCCAGAGAACTCTGCGATATAGCTGCCCAAACAATTACGGAGCCTCCTCCGTGCTTCATCGTGGGAAGAAAACAGCCTGGGTTGAAAGCTTCTTTGTGTTACCTCCACACGCAAACTCGCCCCGAAGTCGGAAAAAGAGTAAAACTGGACTCATCAGAGAATATTACTCGCTTCCTCTGATCTGGAGACTAGGTTTTGTGGTCCCTGCACAACATCATCCGCTTCTCAACCTTTTGAGAAGAAAGCAGAGGTTTCCTGATGGCTCTTCCGTGGTATCCAGCTTTATGGAGCTCACGACAAACGGTTTTGGTAGAAACTGGATTGCTTAGATGCTGATTTAACTCTTCACACATCTAAGTCGCAGTTGTCCGCTGGATTTTCCCAAAATGCCGCTTAACTATCGCCGCTCTCTATTAGAGAGCTTGGATGGCCGACCAGAGTTGCTCCGATAGTTGGAGGACTCTCCCTGTCTTTCGAATTGTGTCATCGTCCTCGATATGGTTGCTCTCGAAAAAGCCAAAAGCTCAGCGGTTTTGGTGATCGAAACTCCTGCCATGCAAGCATCCACAATTTACCCTTTTTCAAAACCAGTTGGGTCACGCATTTTACCAAAATATCGTATAACTCTGGAATTTAATGGAGAATATACAATTGAGTAGCAAGAACAACCTTATCACCGTGAAAATTTACCAGCATAATGAAAATTAGATCAATATTTTGAACAAAACCGGATGTTTAAAACAGAAAACTAAAAAGTGTAATGTTATATTTATTTTGTCCTTCGAATTTGGGGACACATGAAGCAAAATAACTTCTTCAATTTTAGTTTTACTTAGGAAAGAAAATTCACTATAAAATTTTGAAATACGGAGGAATCCTTGTCCAGGGTTGTCACAAATTGCTCAAACAAACCGAATTCAATATGCAAAGGTGCTAAATGAATACACTCACTTTTCACAAGTGGTTCGTGCGTAATGCTGTATTCTTTAGTCAATTTCCCCTCCTCGCGCCATCTCGCCCTTGTCAAGAGGAGGGGGCTTGCGTGCCTCTATGATGCCCAGGGCTGTGCTGCCCAGGTGCAACCATGGCAGAGTGGCCTGGGTTGAGGGGTCAGACGAAGAGAGATGGCAGCATGTGACCACCCTACTGACCTGGACCTTCTATATGGATATGTGCTGATTTTCACTCTTCGGATGACCTGGCTTTCTTTGGAACACGCTCTGACCTTTTCCTTGGGGGCTGGCGGGAGCCTAGGCCCGTCCTGCCAGTTTGAAGTCGCATGCGGCGAGGGCAAGTGGGAGGGGCGGCTGGGTAGGCGGGGGGCTTCTTAGACGTCCTTGGCGTGTGGGAACACGTCTTTGACTAGTCAAGCGCATCAACCTGATGATCCTGCTCACTCTGACTGCTATGCCTGTACCTAGCGAGCGATCCCGTTGGGACTGCGTGTGCCCGACATCAGGGATCCCCCTATAGGCGGCCGAACTTGGTGCCGGCTCGGGGTGACAGGTGAAACCGTAACCTTATTCAACATGAAAATTCTCCCACTGCACCTTCGGTAACGACACGGCTTCTGAAAACGGACACATGTACTGGACTCCCCCCAACTCTCCCTTTGGCGCAGCAATCACAATCTCAACCTTCTGCGAGTGGTGACGCTGAAGCCGGGCCATCTGAGAGAACCAACGTTACTCTTGAACCTTACGTTCCACCATCTCAGAGTCAAAGGGTGCTACCGCGTCGACCCAATCGTCGTGTTCGACGGCAACATTTGTTTGCAGAGCCCCTAGCCAGAGTAGATGACAATGTATGCAAAACCCTTCCCACGGAATTTAAGAGATTCTTTATAATCAAAACAATGAATGGATCGCCCATGAGCCATGTTGACGTGATTGAGGCCAATCGTCACCTGCATGTGCGGAGGACTTTTCGGCAGACCTGCTAAGGTGACAGAGACTAGGAACGGTAGCCTACTGGTTGAGGTTCGTAACCAACACCAAAGTGATGCTAATTTAGACCTGCGGTCCTTTGCAGGAGTCGGCGGGCAGGTCTCTCCTCATGACAGGCTTAACGAGTGCAAGGGTACCATCTGGTACGCTAACCACCCTCAGTATAGTGACGAACGCCTCCTGGAGGAACTTAAGCAATTTGAAGTGAAGGCTTTGCACCGGATCAAGAGATTTGAGCGAGGCGTTTTGATGCCCTCACCGATCTACATCCTCACTTTTGATCGCTGCCACCTACCACAGTCTGTGGACATAGGATGGACTAGATGCTCCGTGCGGCAGTACGTGCCAAAGCCACGCCGTTGTTTCAATTGTCAGGATTTTGGGCATGGTGCCAGGTCCTGTCGTGTTGAGCCTGGCGTGTGCGTTAACTGCGCGGAAGAGCAGCATGAGCTGCCTTGCGCTAAACCTCCCCGATGTGCCAATTGTGATGAGCAACACCCTGCTAGTTCTCAGGCCAGTTTTTACTATAAACTAGAAGAAGAAATCATAGCAGTGCAGACAAACTAACGCATCAGCTATGGCGAGGCTAAACGCGTTGCTGGCAGTCGTTTTAATAAGACCCAAATCACGTATGCAGAGAAGGTCAAAGCCCCACAAGCGGTTCCCATCAATCGTGCCTCCGGCTCTGCTGCAGTGAGACAGGAGCCGGGTACTAGTAGAGCGCCCCTCCCGGGAATACCTACTACCGGAAAACAACCATCTGCACCCAAAACTAAAGCAAAAAGAAATCCAACCCCCAGTATTACCGAAACTTCAGTTGCTGACCAGCCAAATCCACCTAATGTACCTTTGAGGACAATTCCCTCAATAGTAACCTCAAGAAAGCGAACGCAGAGCGGCTCGTCTCCGACCCACAGCGGCAACCAGGGGAAAGTGACGAAAACGCCTAAAGTTACCCAAAGAGCTCTTGATACTTTTTTAAGCCAGGAGAACTTAAGTCGGACTGGTAAGCCGGTTCTGGAGACAGCAGCCCCTTGGGTGTGCACATCGGAAATAGAAAGCACAGTCGTGAGAGTGTCTCACCAGACATGCTGGTGTCCAGCCGTGGAAGTGGTGCTGTTGGGAGCGCAGGGCGTGACCTTTCGGTTCCTCGTGTGGACGGTCGCAGGTCTGAGCGGGATAGTGAGCGGCATATTGTGACCAGCGTGTCCGTTCTCTGGAGCGCGTCACAATAGTCCCAGAAGAAATTGCGTCACACATGATGAAGAAATATCCGGTCCAGCGAGGCTTCCCGACTAATCCTCCTCCCGCAATGCCAATTCACACGTGGGATGATAGACACATAAGCCCCGTGCCGCCTGATCTGGAAGCCGCTTTGAATGAGGGTGCAGAGAACGACTCCACACGTGCCAAGCCTCGAAAGGGTAAACCATGACCACCTATATTCAATGGAATATTAGAGGATTTCGCCGCAACTATGGAGATTTGAGGGCCCTCCTTGAGGAGTACCAACAATGTTGCGTTTTCCTCCAGGAGACCCTTCTCGAAAACCTGAACCCTACACCTCCAAACAACTATTGCATTGAGGTTTACTCCCAGGTGCCTAACCCGGTGACTGAAACGGGACTTGCGGTACTTGTGCGGAGAGATGTGGGTTACAGCAAAATAACAATCAATGCTAGACTACAGGCCCTGGCCCTCCGTTTGTGTGTCGGGCAAAGTATGATGTCCGTGTGTAACATCTATATCTCACCTGGAGGGCCTTTAACCTCACAGGACCTTACCCTCCTCAGCAATCAGTTACCAAGACCTGCTTTCATCCTTGGTGATGTATACGCCAAACATGTTCTTTGGGGCAACTGGATAAATGATCGACATGGAAGAGCAGTGGAAGAGTTTTTGGATGCTACCGAGTTGTGCCTGTTGAACACCGGAGCTCCCACTCACTTCCATGTTCAAAGCGATACCTCCTCCGCAATCGACGTCAGCCTGTGCACCCGCGACATTTTTTCTGATATGCAATGGTCCGTGCTTGATGATACATGTGGTAGTGACCACTATCCTATCCTTTTGTTTTTGGTGCGGTACTAGCCTGTGCCTGCGGATCCACGTTTTAATTTTAAAAAGGTCAATTGGAGAAACTTCGAATCCTGTTCGCGAATGGAAGAACCAGATGAGAACCAGTGTGGATGAGTTGGTCGATCATTTTGTCAGAACGGTGCGTGCGGCTGCCGACGCTGCTGTCAAAAACATCGCGTTCCATGGTGGAACAGCGAGTGTGCAGTAGCCAATGGTGAACGGAAACGAGCCTTACGGCGCTGTCAACGAACCAAAGAGCTGGCACATAAGATCGCCTACAACCGAGCCAGAGCTCGAGCGCAACTGGTCAAGGATGTAGCGCGTAAGACAGCGTGGCAGAAGTATGTCTCCGGCCTGAATACCGATACTCCTATGGGTAAGGTATGGCAAAGAGTTAATAAAATGAAGGGAAATTATGGACACAGGCGACCGTGCTTGGAAATCGATGGCTCTCTCACCGCAGATCCTGAGCATGCAGCGGAAGTGTTGGCCCGGAGTTTCTGTCGTGCTAGCAGCGGGCATGCCTCCTAGGCTTTCAGACGTCAGCAGGAGCGGCAATCTCTAGATTTTTCAACTGATTCCACCTATTCTTACAACGATCCCCTGACGATGATAGAACTTTTTTGTGCCTTGAAAAAGTGCAAAAACACAGCCCCCGCGCCTGATGGCATTCACATTACCAAATGATGAAGAAAATGGATCATACGGCGATATCATGCCGTCTCTACATCTACAATAAAATTTGGAGCGCGCGCACGTATCCGCAGCAATGGCGAACAGCAATAATCATGGCTTCTGCAAAGCCTAACAAGCCTGCCTCCAACCCAGATAATAACCGACCCATTGTCCTGACTAGCTGTCTTGGGAAGCTGATGAAAAAGATGGTAAATGTCCGGCTTACGCGATGGCTGGAGACTGAAGAGCTGGTGAATTCCGTACAGTTTGGTTTCCGACAACACCGCGGAACCGTAGACGCTCTGCTGCGCCTTCAGAACTACCTGGTAACTAACCTCGCAGAACGTCGACAGACTGTGTGTGTTTTCTTCGACCTGCACAAGGCCTATGATACTGCGTGGAGGTATGGGATCCTCAAATCGCTGCATGGATATGGACTCCGTGGTAAAATGGCCTTGTATATCCAGGAGTTTCTTGGTGAGAGAACTTTCCGTGTTAGAGTGGGTGGTACGCTCTCCTCACTGCAGCTTCAGCGTGAAGGCCTGCCTCAAGGTAGTGTCATGAGTTGCACGTTATTTAATGTCGCCTTGAACGGAAATACTTCAGTCCTTCCTCCTGGCATTTTGCCTCTCTGTATGTGGACGATTTTATGCTGTACTCCTCCCTCATCTGCATTTTTGCCTGCGGTGACTCGCAGAATGCAGAAAGCCATCAACAGTGTGAACAACTGGGCTGTTGAGCACGGTTTTACCTTTTCTACTGAGAAGACTGTGGGCCTCCATTTAAAGGGCCGCGGCCGCTGTGATCCTCCTCGACTGGTGCTGAGGGAAGGACAGGTAATTTTTGCTCGCAGTGTAAAGTTTTTGGGGATGACTGTGGACGATAAGCTCACCTGGAAACCTCACTTGGCAGCCCTCAAGGTTGAGTGTGCTCGGAGGATGAACTTTCTAAAATGTATATCTGGAGTAACGTGGGGAGCAGATCGAGTGACGCTGATGCGACTGTACAGAACCCTCATCAGGAGCAAGATAGACTATGGCTGTATAGTATATCAACATGCTAAAGAAACCACACTGGCTACGCTGAACCCAGTACACCATGCAGCTATCAGGCTAAGCACTGGTGCTTTTCGATCCTCACCCTCTTACAGCCTGTGCGTGGAGAGCGGAGAGCCGCCCCTGTGGCTCCGACGTGTGCAACTAACCTTGTAGTACCTAGCCAGGCTGGAACAAGTTCCTTTGTCTCCTGCATGGGCTAGTGTGCACGCGTCCCTTGGACGACACCTGCCTTTTCCTTATTTCATACCCTCATCTGTGGATTACCCTGCGATTACGGCCGCAATGCAATTGAGACCCATGCGAATACTCCCAGTAATCTTGGAAAACTCTGCGACGTGGCGGGTACCTGTAGAAAGTTTTTGCCCTGGATGCTGGATGCCCAAGAAGGAATCCATGCCAGATTACATCCTGAAGGGAATTTTCATGGACCATGTACTGGACAAGCACGCAAACTCCGTGAAGTTCTACACTGATGGATCAAAAATGGGAGACGCTGTGGGATGTGCTGCCGTGTCTGGAGAAAGGGTTAGTGCGAGGAAACTGCTCCCAGAGTCATCAATTTTCACAGCGGAACTGTACGGTGTGTTGGAGGCGCTAAAATTGATTGAGGAGTACCCATGTGGCTCTTTTACTGTTTTTGTTGACTCGAAAAGCGTAATCGATGCCACACAAATGTATTATAGTACACACCCGCTCATTGCTGAGATTCTCGTAATGTTAATAAACTTTGCGAGTAGACGTAAGAGTGTCATGTTATGCTGGGTGCCCGGACATGTGGGAGTATCGGGCAATGAGCGAGCTGATCGGGAGGCTAAGCAAGCTGCGGAGACAGATGGGGAAATGCTAAACTTGATGATCTCCTTCCGAGACTACTATCCTCGGATACAAGCTGCAGTGAAAAGCTTGGGGCAACAGGAGTGGAATAGAACAATAAATAATAAATTAAGAAGTATTAAACCCACCGTGCGTTAGTGGATATCGTCTAGTTGTCACCCTCGTCGGATGGAGGTGATACTCTGTCGCCTTCGTATTGGCCATACACGATTGACGCACGGACACTTGATGGAGCGGCAGCCGCAGCCACGATGTGAGCGGTGCCACGTTCCTTTGTCAAACACTTTCTTGTTGAGTGCCCTCGATATGCTGCTGCCAGGAATGTATGTTTCCCGAGACTGCGAGTTCCTGATGAGGATGTAATGGTTGGAATGCTCAGGAAAAATGAGTGCTTAGCTTTCAGTGTAACAGCACTTGAAATGTTCCTAGAGAAGTGCAAATTGACATCTGAAATTTAACCAGGAAAGGAACAGTGTAAGCAAGGAACTTCTTCACGTCTGAGATGTGGATGACTAAACTGCAATATGGCCGGGCGCGCTGCGTAGATGCCTCGGGGGATTTCAGCGTGGGTAAGGCGCCCGGCTATAAATGGGTGGGCAGCTGAAATCCCCAACGGGGTTTTGGCTGTCCTGTGTTTGCGGATTGTGCATGGCTCTGTAGATGATCTTTTCGAAGATCAACTGGGGCTCTTATAAGATGACAATAGTGTGGGTGGCAATTAAAGCGGTTTTTTGTGATGGCTGTTGCTATGTTTTTCCGTAATGGTGAGAGTGACAAACTTTGAACAGCGAGTATATAGTGTGCTTTTGCTGATGAACAGCGAGTATATAGTGTGCTTTTGCTGAAGTGATGTGAATCTTTGTACTTTTGAACTGTGAGACCTACGGCGCGATATAGTACGAAGTACTGAAGCGCAAGCAAATCTACGCTAATACTGCTACTAATTAGTCAATTTCATCTCGGATCGGCCAGCCTTTGCACACATAATGTTCAGTTCTTGCTCTGGAGTTTTGTAAGCACATGAAGCAGCCAAATTTAGCATAGCCCCGCTGAAGGCCAGTAAGCATGGCCACAACCTTGAAATCTGCACAAATATGCCAGTTATGGTCACCATACTGTATGCTTGTTAGAATTGCTTTCAGATTTTGAAATTATTTGAATGATTCCGCCATGAGCTATGGGAATAGATGGCACAGTGTTGCCGTTGTGTAGCAGAGCAGCTTTGAGGCATCTCTGAAACGTCGCCAGTTGGTGTTATCATATGGCATTTCCAGTTGCTCAAAACATTCAGTGTTATTACAAAAGCATATGTTTTCCTCCATGAACAGTGCAAGCAGTTTCTCTGTACGTTTTCTGTACAGTGTAGTCTTCACTCCCTTCTCAAGAATACGTTCTTGAAGCCTTGATGCCAGATGCTTACTTTTGTTTTTGATTAAATGGAGATCCGTGCGCAAATCACTTAGAGCCACTTGAGAAAATGGTATTTGTTTGCTCTCGCTTTCAGGATCATTGGGCTCCACATATTCACCACTGGAATGTTCATCTGCACTGCTGGAACTCCAGATTTCTTGGTCTGGAGGCTTAGGCGCAAGTAAATCTTTTGAGTGCTCAACTGGGCGCATTTCGGATTGCAAATTTGGGTATGCCATGTGTTTCTTTTTCTTTGCTGTTGTACAGCCAGTAAAGTTTTGGTACAGAAATAGCAGCCATTAGATTAATCTTTTTGCTCACGACAAATCATTGGCACAACGAATTTTACGTGAACATTTTTCCTACGTACCATGCGCTCAGTGTCTTCCCACATAAAAGCACCACACACGAGGAGCCCATGACTTGTCCTGGTGTCCTATGTCACAGTCAACGTACGCCGTGTATAATTTCTTGATTTGGCGTGTAATATTGCGCTTTTCTTTAGCAAACTCTTTTTTTCCGCATGAATTCAATGTTTGGATTTTTTCCACTGTCTTACACACATTGTTGAAACCATAAAAGGCTTAAGAGAAAGCAATATTAAACTCAAGCTCTGAAGTATAAAGTATTAAGTGATAAATCAATTAAATATAAGCACACAATAATACATCGGTACAACACTCAAAAAAGCACAAAAGATCTGTGACTGATTTTATATGTAAAATGACATGGAAAATCGATTTCTGCCTTCTTTTTGCTAAAAATTTTTACAGTAAAAATTTTGCAAAAACTATATACCTAATTCAACAAAAAGAATGCCAGTCAATTATTGGTCTCCCATGTCATTTTGAGTATTGAAATAGCAACAAATCTCTTGTACATTTTTGAGTGTTGTACAGTGTTATCAAAGCTGACGTGCAAGATCTAGATGGTAATATCAATAATGTCAAAGTTCTGAAGGTTGGTATCGAAATGTCTCCGCAGTTCAAGAATACCAGCTCACGAGTTCACCTGTAATTGTGATGCTACTCCAAGCAATTGTTCTCTGCTTCTTTTCCAATTTCTTGACCTTACGAAATTTTTCCAGTCCACCACGCGTTAAAAGTCGAACAAAATTACTTTTCATTTTTACTGAAACACTACTACCCAACAAAATTCAATTTCACGGTCTGTTTATAAAAGGCAACGTTTCTATGTACGAACATCAACATCAGGCTGAAAAATACAAGTAAATTTTAGTCACCATACTACGAAATGTAAATCAGAAGCAAAAACAGAATAGGTTGGTATTAAAAAAACTCACACAGACCACATTGCAAGATGGCTAGAGGCCAATAATTTGTGCAATAGGAATACTGATCTCTAGATGACTAGCAAATATTGAGCAACAGTTACACGTTCACAGCACCAGAGGCAAGGCCAAAATGAACGATCAAGGGGGTGTTTCAAACTTCTAACCTACAGTCCTATTGAATAGTTTTAGAGCAAAAAAAATCTATAGTACATTCATTGAGGGACGGTTTAAATTTACGAATATGTAAGGCTTTTATTATTTTAATTGGCTCTTTTTTAACTACATGAACTATCATTATCACTCCCTTATCCAGTCAACCACAGGATTTTCAACACGAAAGTGATTAAAATGGGACCTTGGTACTTGTGCGCAGCCAATCTTTGTTTCAGGGTCATCCTAGTCATAGCAATGTAACTTTTAATAAGAGACTTACATTCTCTTCTGTTGCATTTGAACTGATAAATCACACAGGCTTTCTCTAGGTCACTGACCCTGGATCTGGAAATATTATTCTTTACTAGGAGATCACTCATTTTACGATTTTTGTAATAGACACACACTTTAATAGCATTTCCAGGATTTGCAGGTTTTACAAAATTTTTAGCTATATTTCTGAAAATTCTTTCGTCAATTTTGTAGTTCTTGTGCATTTGATTTTCATAAAATACATTTACATGGTGTGTACAAGGTCCAGGACTATCATCACTGCTCAAAATTCGGTTAAGAAAGTTGTTGATTATCCTGTCAACCAGAGTATTAGGAAAATTGTTATTTATTAGCAATCTTTTAACCCGAAGAATTTTTGAATGAAAACTGGCCCAACTACTGCAAACTTTATTAGCTCTATTTAATAAAGTGTGAATAACGCCTTCTTTATAAACCTGTGGAGCATCACAATTATAATTAATAGTTTCACCAGCATGAGAAGGCTCTACGTACACGGACCTCTGGAAAGCACCCTGCGAAGCTTCAACCAATACATCAAAAAAGGGTAACTTCCCTTGTACATTTAACTGATACGTGAAACGTAACTCCGAATTCGCCATCATCAAATCCCTCAACATCTCCAACTGCCCAACACTCTCCACCTCTACGAAAATATCATCTACGTATCTGCCGTACATTTTCGGCTTAACAGGCCTAGTGTTCAATACCAGGTTTTCCACATGAGACATGTAGAAGTTTGCAAACGTGGGTCCCAAAGGGGAGCCCCATAGCAACACCATCTACCTGGCGGAACAAGCTGCAGTCAATGTGCCGAAACGGAGCTTCAGTCAATGTGCCGAAACGGAGCTTCAGTCGTACAGATTATGAGAAGTTACTTCAAGATATGGTGGGGGAGCAGATTAGGAGGAGAATGCTCTTCACTATTATATACACATTCAAAGAGTATCTCAATTGTCTCAATCATGTCAGAAACCGGTATATTGGTGAACAAAGACTCAACGTCTAATGAAGCTATTATGCCACTAGGAACTTTAGTTCGTAGTTAGGCAACAAATTCATCAGTTAATTTGAGCAAATACCTCTGCGGAATATAAGGCGATATTTGCCTCGAGTTATCCTGCAATGCGATCTATGTGAGTTTTTTTTACATCGTTTGATTCCTTTTATGCTTTCGATTTAGATTTCTTAGTATTGTGACTAAAATTTACTCTGTATTTTTCAGCCTGCAGATGATGTTCGTACATCGAAACGTTGCTTTTTATAAATAGACAGTGATACTGAATTTTGTAGTGAGTGTTTTAGTAAAAATGATAAGTAATTTTCCTCGTCTTTAAACGTGTGATGAACTGGAAAAAAATCGGTCTATGATTAAATGAATTTCTTAATATTTTACAGAAATACTTAAACGATCGTTCGGTTTATTGATGATGTATGACGAGAATCATCAATGTGATTAGCGAGCCTATATAGCATTGATACACAGTTGTAGTGGACCACAATGGTTGTTAGGAGAGACAGGCGTGGTGAAGACAATCCGTACTGTGAAGGTGAAGTAATTGATAGAATGAGAAAAGAGACGGAAAACAAAATTGAGACCCAAACATGTGTCATTAATGTGTTGTGAGACGTTTTCTTTGAGTCGTAAATGATATGACATACACAGATCGGCAAACCATGACACATCTAAGGTTAGCGTGCAGTATCTCACATGACAGCTTGCCTCGGACTAGCTTTTGATCATACAGACGAACTGAGAATGCTTTGAAATGTAACTGTAAATTTTCTGAAAAGGGTAGTGATAACTTCATAAAATGAAGTGACGAGTTGTCCACTAAAAATTCTCCAACATTTGAAACGTATATATGTGATTTAACTTTCACAATTACTTCAAAAGTGGTCAAGATAGACACCCAGATGCAATAGGATTTTCCTGAATAAAGGTTGGACGTTATCTATCTGAGTCAAGACTTTTCCAGTAGAACTGCAGAATGCTGCTGTTTGCTAGGAATAACTGTTTGCTCAGTGTTTGCTGCAGTATTAATTGGTTCTCTTGATATAGATATAAAAACTTTGCTGCTTCTAATTTCCTAAGCCAAATTCAAAAACATCATTCCTAAACGACCAGTGTCAATGCCAAACTGATTTTCAACTGAGTAAAAAAGGACGTGTCACCAATCTAGTTGCTCAAGTCCAATGTCTCACATACGAATCCGAATAATGGCTCGTTGGAACAAGCAAATTTGTGTAGAATGTGGTAGTGTCAACAAACAGTGCGCTCAGGATAGTGACTAGACAGTACGCGGGTCATGGGCTCGACCACACCAAACAAAGTGACCGATTATATGCTCAGTAGATTTTGCACGAAGAATTTCCGTAAGAAATACTGCAACTTGCATAGAAAATAATGCAAGATAAGGTTATTTTGTCAAGGAACATAGTCAAGTTTTGTTAAGAAACATAGCATTGGTTCGTTCAATGAATGAGATCAATGTGTTTCGTTTTCTTCAAAAAATATTTGTGGGAATCATAAGTATTCAATATTCACTGCATGAAATTTGAAAAAATCACACCTCTGAAAAATGTCTCCGTAATGAACTGGCTTACCATTCAAATTATAGTTTTCTTTGACTGAAGAAACATTGAGTTTAAGGCTAACTTCAGGATTTTCTTTACCAACCCAATTCTTTAGGTTATGAATCTCACACCGTTTTATGAGGCAATGTTTATCTCACATAATTACAGGAAAAGAAAAGTTCTATTATTATTATTCATTAGATTAAACACTGATCATGTGCTTTCACCAGCGACCTACAGCTACAACTTGCATTTCTGTCATAAATGCTGTACTTTTTTCAGCTATCAACTAGTCACGTTACTTTACACGCCACTTCCTTCTTTACATTGTTATCGCCAAGCTCATGCACCAGGATATACAAATATTTAATGAAAAAAAAGAAAAGTGTTAACCTTATATGAGGGTTGCTCAACGAGGGGTACGCAGAGGGTTGCGTTCTCCGTGCGTCAGCAACATTGGTCACCAGCGCACAATCGCTGAGCTCTGGCGTTAATGCAAATAGAAACAGACTTCCCTCTTCCCCACTCCATAGACTTCCCCTCTCTGTCCAGAGAAATTCTTACCAATGTTCATTCCTCAGTGACAGCATTGAAAAGCCTTTAAACTCTGCGTGAACCAACCAAGTGAACCCTCTTTATGTTTTTTCTTCACTATTTTACTAAACCATTAGCATGGCTATCAAAACACAACTTATGATTTTAGCACACACTGTATTATCCACACATAATAAGAACTATTCAATAACCAATGTTTCTGCAAATTGCATATTCTTTGTGATAGAGACATGACATCATTCTGATATTGATGCACGAAGAGAAAACTTCGAATTTCTGCCATGTCGACCTTTCAGTTTTGAATCCAGAATTATTTACTTCGACTCAGTATTCTGTCAACATTATCCTTTGGTATCGCAGACACCATTGCTCATATATCTGACTGTAAGTGGCGACTGTCAAAAGTGTCTTTACATCAATGTGTCACCGTCTATATACTTGATGTTTTTTATTATTATACTGCTAAGTATACACGACCCATTAAAATGACGTGATTAGATAGTTTTTTGACAATCTTCCAGATGTGGATGATAAACAAATACATCCATCCCAATGGTACCGTATTTAAAATATTATTGTACTTTTGCACTTGTGAAACTCGTATCACAGATACGAAAGAGAGACGGACCAACCAATTGAATATGTTCAATGAGATTCATATTGCAATAACACAGGAGAAATTACGCACATGCAATAACACAGGAGAAATTACGCACATGCAATAACACAGGAGAAATTACGCACATGCAATAACACAGGAGAAATTACACAGAAAAATAAATAAATTTATTAAGGAGACCTATAGTGTTTTTTTACATAGTATATTGAATCAGGGTTGCGGAGTCGGAGTCGGAGTCGGGAGTCGGAGTCGCCGGAGTCGCATGTTTTAGGGTGGAGTCGGAGTCGGAGTCGGAGTCGCTTTT
>JACJUY010005186.1:14269-42136 GCA_014220935.1 Platorchestia sp. MABIK
ACCACAGGACACAGTGCACCACCACACCACAAGACACACTGCACCACCACACCACAGGACACAGTGCACCACCACACCACCGAATACACTGCACTATCATAATAACCTAAACTATTTCCAACAGCTTCTCTTGAGTTGTAATACTGTTTCAATTTTTTGCAATCAAAAAATTAAGGTAGAAAAAAATTCCTATAAAAGTGGATGTCAATAGAATTTGTGCATTAATCCCCACCCGTTCATTCTAAACGAAACTGCGAAATTTCACAAGATGGAATAATGGTCTCTACAGCACTGCACCACGACACCACCTGGCGCATGACAATGACAATGCAGCACTGCATGACGTCAACGCCATGTATTCCACTCTGCACATCTCTGCAGCACTTCCAGCACATCTCTGCAGCTCTTCCAGCACATCTCAGCAGCACTTCCAACACATCTCTGCAGCACTTCCAGCACATCTCTGCAGCATTTCCAACCCATCTCTGCCGCACTTCCAGCACATCTCTGCAGCACTTCCAGCACATCTCTGCAGCACTTCCAACACATCTCTGCAGCACTTCCAACACATCCAGCCTCGTTGGCTGGAATTTACCCGAAATTCTCCACCGTGCTCCTGCAGGTCCAAGATGGCCGACCAAAGAGCATTCAAAATTACTCGTACGCTCTACAAAATCCTGGGGGAAACGCGTTCCTAAAATGCCACGAAACATGGCCGAGCGACAAATGCTCAGCAAAAGGCGGCGACTTTGTCCTCATTTCTATTAGAGTTCAAACGAAGGCAGTCTTTTAACCTCTTTACGAGCACGTCTCATTACAAAATTTTACTTTTTGTGCATTTTCAGTGTGCGCGCTTGTTTGAACTCCTGACGATTCTCATCGTAAACACGGTAGGAGGAATTTAATCAGACGAAAAAGTAAAATGAAAGAAGTAAAAGTGAACAAAATTTTGTGATAGATACATATGAACAAAATTTTGTGGAACTACACTGTTGAATCGTAATTCAGTTAGTGGAAAAAAGGACCGGATTTTGTTTTACATGTCTCCGATCTACTCACATTTAGCTTCAGTAATTATGATTTTCAGTTTGTTTTTGAACGAATCGACAAGTAACAGTCAAATGTTTTCCCACAGAAATCTCCAAGACAAATACTCTCGTCGTTTTTTGCCTCAAAGAGTTCAATGAAATGTGGAAGAATATTTTATTTTAAACAGCAAAAAATCATTGACCAGCATTTATGATGATGCAAGCGTATTTATTTACTACAGAACATGAGGCTTCACTGAAATGCGAAGCTTTATACATATATAGAGATATTGCAGCAAAGGTTGTGGTGAATGAAAACTTCCGAATGAACCTCATGAAACTTGACCTATTCACTCGAATCTTTTAATTCCAATAATGATAAAGACAAATTCTGAGATAAATTTGAACATTGACTCAACTGCTCTAGCATTTTGTGCGACCAGCAGCAACTTACGAGGACCTGCTGCCCCGCTGAGGCCGAATTTTTCAAATATTTTCGCTTTCTTTGGGGTACAGCTGGCCGTAAACATTCACCAGTAAACTTGGCTAACCAATTTGCTATTTTTCTTTAACAAAATCCACAACTTCTGCACTTTTTTGAGCCTTCTGCTTTTGATAACCCTGAATTATAATGTTTATAGTATATGGTATTTACTAAGTCATAGACCTCTTTGTAATTTCATTGCACCTTCCTGATCAGTAGTATGGTTCTGAAGTCGATGGTTAGGAAATTACTATTTCATTTTCTTCTTTACGTGTGCAAAAAATGAACCTCATGGACATCAAAAGGCCTACGTTTTCATCTGCAAGTAATAAATTTTGCACTTTTGACATACCTGAAAATGTGGTAATTGAAACACATCAAATGTTTATAAGCGAAAGCTAAAAAACAAGCTTCGTTTTTATTCCTCAATGAAATTTTTCCAATTGTTTCCATGCCTCAACGATTCCTATCATACCCAAGCACTTGTATCAACGCTCATGCACTTTTTTTCAACAATAATTATTTTGTTCATATTTTGCGATCGATGTTTTCCAGCAACAAATTTTCACGAGTGTAGGACCGCAGGCCGCAGCAAGTGCAAGTAGCAGCGCATGCAAGCGAGGGATGAGATGCAGGGAGCGAGCCGTGACTGCCGCTCGTGCACACGAGTCTCGCGGTCAGCGGCGCACCGCAGTGCCTGTCAAGGCGGCCTGATCGACTCGCTTCATATGTTCCAATCAACAGCTTTGATACTTTCTCGCCTAAATCACGACCCCTATACAGCTTCACACAAAATCAATTTTAAACAAAGTTCAATTTGATGATGATATTAAACGAAGAAAGGCATTTATCGAATCTCACATGGTTCATTTCACATCTATTTTTGCGAAGATCTTGACTGAGTTACTGCGTTCCATTTTCAATGATTTTATCCTGAATCGTCAGCCGCTCCTCGAACGTTCTGCCATGTTTTTCAGGCATTACTTCAACTCAAGCGCTCGGGATTTTTTATTTCTTTAACCATAACAAGAATCTTTAAAAGTCTTCAAGAACTGATCAAAAATAAGGAGAGCTACAACTCGCTGCCATAGTGGGTGGTTTCTAAACGCAGGCAGGATGAATATGCAAGCGAGCATAAATGAATTTTGAAAATTCTAGTGGGTGCAGATTGTGTCATTTCCTCTCTTTTTGTCTTCAAGTGAACTTTGAAATAGCAAACGAGAATGCCATATTTTCATAAGGATAATGCGTCAAAAAACTCTCGCCTGTGTGCGTGTGCTTATGTATATCCTTGCTCACTTAATCAATGACGCTTCTGTTCGATACATAACGAATGTGTGTTGGGTTTTCCAGCAGTATTTGTTAGCATTTCCGTCCACGCATTCGATTTGTCTCGTGTTAGGCGATATTTTTCCCGGAAAACATTTTTTTCTTTGAGGAATACTCCATAAAACCTGCCTACGACAAATAGCTTCCGAGACCATGTCACCGCAGCAACAATGGGCATCAGACAATACGACGCGCGCTCCATAGTGTATTCACCTAGCACTTCCGTCTCTGCAATTATCTCTCCCTGAGTCGTGGCGCTTACCGAGCATCATGTTTTACCAGAAAATTAATCATAAGCTATTTCGTTATCTAATAACTAAAAGGTAGTGTGATAAAATTAAACAAGTTACGTTTGATAACTTTTCATTCGAACATGCGAAACATTGATTTACAATTCTAAGTTTTTTACTATAAACAAAGAACAAAGCATAACACGATAGAAAACTGTCGATAGCTTCTCTTTTGCAGCATATTTATTCATTTCTGAAAAGTGTTTGACCACAATTTTTTAAATGCGTGTGTAGATATTTAAAAAACATGGTCAATGCCACTCTTCTCTTTCTATTGTTTTAATTTTAGTGTTTCGAGTGGTATACAGCTCTACACTTGGCCATCTCTCTCAAGAAACATGGTATAGAAAGGATCATCCACATTAGGACAGAGCAGGAGCATGCGCCATGGCGACAGAAGCCCTGGATGTAATAGCCCACTCAATTTCTTTCTTCCACCGCTGCCTCGTCATTTTGTCTACTATAGTTCACCTCGCGTGTTTTACATCTGAACACTAATTGGTTAAAAACGAAATTGCATTTCATTCTTCAACGAAATGATTTTAACTGCGTGTTTTAATCAAAGACTATGCGCAGAAATTGAATATTGATGACTTTATTTTTAATCGATTATTTCAACTACTGATCGTTATTGATTTCATAAATTTTATCAACGTGCTGTCGTTTCAGAACGAAAACATATCAAAATGCATGGCATGTTAGTCGTGCAATCAGTCATTTTAATAATTGATGCAGTTTCTGTGTCAATAACTATCTATATCTAGTGATGCCATTTAATGTTTTTTTACTTAAACTACATTGGATACTAAAGATAAGTTTATAACAGACATTCACTATTGATGAAATTGACATCGCTACATGTATCTCAGTGAAGGGGGAAGGCAGAGAATTGTTTTGCACACAGAAGAATAGGAACATTTGAGAGATCCGAGGGAAGAAAAGGTGCTAATGGTGAGGACACTGATTGTGCAACAGATCCGAGTTTAATTTGAATTATGAAGATGAAACAAAATTTCTTATCTTAGAAAGAAAACGGATGTAGAATTCTCAGCACAGAGAGTAGTGAGGTCTGAGCCAATCACACATAATCTCGCTGAGTTCATCTTACTACACTATGATACTCAGGCCCGTCACCAAATGGTGACGTCCTGTCGGTCGCTCGCATGACTTGATACAGTGACGGACGGTTTCCTTCTGACTGAATTGAGGGCAACCATCGCTAGCTCGATTTACGATCGAGGCCTGGTTACTTTTAATTATGGTCATATATATGCCCGTCATACATCTAACGAAAATATTTATACTTTCATCATTTATTTGAAAAAGTGAATCAATCCTACAGTGAATATCTATAAAAACTGGATAAATTATTAGACGTTAGAATACTATAACATTGATGTACACTTTTGAGGAGACACGTGTGACATCTTGGGGGACAATAGGTACAGGTGTTGCAATGATGTTTCTCATTTTAGCACAAGAAGTAGCGCCACTAGGTTTTAAATTTCTTTGCGGCGTTGGTATAGAACCAACAGTTCCTGATTTTAAATAAACCGATAGGTGCAAATCATTAGCATTTTATCTTGCATGATGCATTGAAACATTGCACTAGCGTACAAATATTCATTTTTAATTAATTCCTCAAGTGTTGAATGGTCCGTCTATCGTTCAAACCAACAGGCAGTTCATCCCGTAGACTACTACTGCATGATGTTATCACTGGTCAGAACGCATTTCATTTCGTTGGATGCGGTGGCAGAACTTGTACATGGGATTATCATACAAGCCAACCCTAGCGAGAACATGTATCATCTCGTAGCGCGTAGCAGAACAGTGTTGTTATAAATTGTAGCGCAGGTGACATCGAGATAGTCATTCTATCATTATACGTTAGACAGCCCTTTGCGCTCATTCACTGGCATAATATTTAAAAAGACTTCGCATGAAAGTACAATTAATTCTTTTGAAGTACTGAACGTTGATAGGGTAACTAAAAAAAAGATCCTTGGCCTTACATAGTTAACTTCTTAAAAACATTCTGCAACCACGAAATGAATCAGATTCATTGAATCAGTTGCCATTTATACTTCAGTTGTTCGTGCCTGCAGTGAGTACTATCAGTGCAAATAAATAGTCTTATCTAACACAAAGTATTACATGAAAACCAAACATTCGTTTAAATTGAATCATTTCAGAGAATGCTAAGAGTCTGAAACAAAAAAATTCAACTGAAAAGTTTAATTTGAATGAAAAGAAGAAGCGGAAATAGCAAGCAAGAAAAAAAAATCAACCCACCGTGAGTGATTTAATGGCTTCTATGTCAGTGTGATCAGAAACGAGTCAGTCGAATAAAGTTCAACACTCTCATCGCTGATTTTGTAATACATGAAATGCTCGCATTTCAAATAGCTGAAAGTAAAACAAGAATCGCATTACCTCTCTCACTTCGACCAAAATTATGATCGGGAGGAAAGCACTTGGCAACAGTACCGGTGAGCAATATCAAGAAATGCTAGATAATCTCAAGGCTGCGTGCATTGGTGAGGACTCTATGGGTTACAACAACTGTAGATTGTTGGGGTTGTAGAAACAATTAAATAAACAGTACTAGCTAACTAACGGCTTATTTTCTAGCTAATTTTGACTGCTTTTACTTTACCTTTGTTGACAGCCACGGGCCAATTTTTATGAAATCCAACCCAGCAAATATGACTTTCCTTAATCAAATACAGAATAATGTGTCGTTTTTTCCTCTCACTGTCCATGTATATTTTCTAGAATATATACTACATCATTCTCAGTTTATTCCCGAAAGAAAATACAATCTATATTATTTCAATCTAGACTGATACTAAGGGTGATTTCTAATTATACAGTACTTCTATATAGACATGATTCGGCATTTATTTAAGCATTGATCTGAGGGTTGTTAATTAAAAATTTTTTCGTTAACATATTTTTTATTTTGTTATTTATTTAAATTACTTATTCAAATCGCTCTAATAAAATTTCACAAGTACACACGAACAAATACCTTTGATATTCGTTGCACGAGAACAGAAAAGTGACCGTGATATTTTAAATTATCACAGATCCTACTTAGGCGCGACTGTTCATTTGGTTGATTCAGATTTTCCTCTCAAGAGAAATGGAGTTCTAGCTCTTCGCCGGCTCAGAGCCGCTACTCATACGGTCTTAGCGCTAAAAAGCAGCTAGCGTAATGATACGCCTTGAATATGGTGTTGAAAAATAACCTCGGCAACTGACCGTGGTTCAAATTTTACAAAAGCTTTCGTAAAAAACTTTATTTAGCTCCTCATGTTCCTCGAATTTAAACGCATAATTTATTTATTGTGGCGCACCACGCAAATAGTTTCACGTAATTCGAAGCATACAATGATGTACCATATGTATACACAATGTGTTAGTGAAATGTTGTATTTTTTTTTTAAATTATTACATGAAGTTGAAAGCCTTTTCATGCTTTTGCCGAATTTTTCTAACTGTTTATTAACACGATGATGAGGAAGCAAAAGGTTTAATTGCAGATCATTAAACTTCCACTTCAACTTGCGAAAATGATGAAAAAATCGCCTTTCACCCTGTTACTAGTGTATAGCTGAGTGCGAAGCCGATGCTGCTGAGCTCCATAGGATGCCTGAACCCGTCAAAATGTCGAGCGCAGATTTTCCACACATATGTCTAGTTGCGTGTTTGGACTCCTCCAAGGCCTGGTGGTTCGGCGTTCAAAAAGTTTTGCGGGTCAACTTTTGCGAGAGCAGTCTCTTATGGACAAGCAGAGCAGAAGCACTGTTGCTGCCGGCTTCATATTGAAAAAACATTCATGCGTCTTGTAGCGTGCGAGAATAAGCGAAATTCTTTTCACGATTTCCTGTCCTAATTGAAATTTCTCACCAAATCACAAGATATCGCAATGAACAAAAAAGTGTTGAACCAGACATAAAGTCATCAAACAACAAAATTTCATTCATCAATTATTACGTTGCTGTCATGAAAATTTTAGCCCAGTGTTTGGCTACATTGTAGGATGGAAAAATGCGTTCAATATTGGTGTACTTGTCTATCAACTCTCACTGTAATTAAATGGTAATTGATGCAACCTTGTGGCTGATGCGCTCATCGAGACGATCTAAGCAAGATTCCTAAAAGTGTTTAAAATAAATTCCTATCTTTTCTCGTCGGCTATTTATTCTGATTTCAAAAGCTGCTTAAATAAACGACCGAGAAAAGCAAGGACAAGTAAAAAACTAATGATACGTAACTAAACTTGTGAGCTAAAATTCGATCGTACAACCACAGAAACCACTTCAAGCACCGAAAATAGCGAGGTTGATAATTTCTTCATCGTATGTGTCAATTGAACTGGCTATTGATAAAGTATCAACAGTTTACTGTCTTACAGAGCACTTGTGAGATAGTCCCGTTCAATAACAGCTCGTTTCCTCCGTAGACTTTTAAAAGAGTTTTCTTCGAATTGAACACTACGGTACCCTCAGGCATTGCACTTGAAAAGATTTTTTTGGTCGCCAAGATATCCTACCTTCTGCATTCAGGACTCTCCGACGAAAATTTTGAAGAGCGGAACATTTGGTGCTCCTAAAATTAAGCAAAAGAATTTGTGCCTCAGAGTAGAACTTTTTCTTTCCTGTTTAGATTTTTGAATAATAGATTAGGTTACGGATTTCATATATTTTTTGTGTATTTTTTAAGGCCTTAATTGCAAGGGTAACACGCAAATGAATTTTGCATTAGGATCTTTTTTTTATTTATATATCTCAAGTTCTTAGGGTGTATGACAGATGCTTTACTGATGAAATACAGTATATCAACCGGTGAGCTGAATTTATTTGCAGGCTTTTAACTAACCACAAGTATCCAAACTTCTTGTCGATTATACTCGATAAAATCCTTATATAAAAGCTGTCTTGCTGTTGTCATCTCTAGTGTAGCAAAGCAAGCGAATTGTAGGTTGAACTTCCCGTTCTTGGCTATCTGAACACCGAATTGCACAAAAAATGTGTCGTCTCTGGTCCCGATGTATCACAGAGTTTTACAAAAACAGTTTCAAAGGTTACGTCTTTTTTTGGTACGAAGGAGCGTCTGGAGGAATGCCTGTAGAGTGGATGTGTCTATTTTTACAAGTGTGAATGCTGCACCCATGCAGTCTTACTTTGGTTGTACTACACTCCAACAGTTCATCAGACACAGTTAACATTTGGGAATTTCTCACAGAGCCAGTAGTACATTTGTCTCCCCATCCCATTCAGCTATTAGTGATTATTGTGAAAATTTCAACCACCCAATCAAAAATGTTAAGTTTTCCATCATATGTTCAGCAAATAGTGGATAAGATATTAGCCTAATATAAAGTCCCTATTCACTTTCACTCACAAGCCTAATCTTAATAAGTACGCTAGTGCCGTCAAATTAGCTATGGCCCCAGCTTCTGACATAATTCTGTGTGTGCGTGTTTGGATGACTGTGTATTCGTGTGTGTTGTATGTGTGTGTGTGTATGTGTATGTGTGTGTGCGCGCGGATTATCTACTGTGATCAGGAGTATAAAGAATTTTTTTAGATGTGAATGACAAGTACATTTTATTTCATTTCATCCAGACATCTTTTAAACTTTGATTTTTCACTATTTTCAGCAATGAAGATGGAATATTAAATTCTGAAACGTTTGCAATTAAATGTTCATTTACTTATTGAGTTTCCTTTTTCCGAGTATATTGCTCCACAGCGCATTGGATATAAAGCAATTATTCTCTGGTATATTTCACATAAGCTCTATAGCGCCAGCGCGAGCTTACCAAGATTTTAAATTCTGGAGTTCTAGTTTTAGCGCAGCAGTTTTTATTTTGCCGTTTTGGCGCTGCGCCGCTAGTTTTTTACTAGCCTGTACAGATCTGTCGAGTGAAAAAACAGCGTATCTATTATGAACGAATTCTGTGTGAAAGCCGAGTCCGCATTCCCGTCTGATGACTGTTTGGAACGCATAAAAACTTGTCAATGATACGAAGAATAAGTCGCTATATCTAATAATTCTAAGTCGTAGACAAATCATCCTGTCTACAATGTTTTTACTGTGTGGTTAATTGACCGTATGAAGGTTTGGGAACTATAACGCTGCAGAAAAAAACATGCCGTATCTCTCACTCAAAAGTGTTCATAGACAAAAGTGCTCGGTAACTGCCGATGTCTCGATTATGGTGTAAGTTCTGTTTTACCTCAGCCTCTGCTTGTGGGTGCGACGAGGCCAAAATCCGTTCATGGAACTCATGTTTCAAAAAATCACAAAGTAAATTCAAACATTAATTCAGAAACATCTCTGAAACTTCCAACCTTACGGTACGCAGTTATGTTGTGTGATAGATACTAGTAGATGCGTAGATGATGCTAGTAGATGCGTAGGTACTAGCAGATGCATTCCCGTGTGATAGGAGTCGTCTTTGCAGGTCACCGGTGACTTTTGTGCCACATAGGTCAGACCTCCTCACAACCTCCTACTCTTTAATGCGTAATCACGATCGTAACAAGAATTTCACTAGGGAATAAAATTCTATTTTTTGTCAATTGTATGCACTTTGAAACCTGTTCCTCGGTATATTGAGGTGTGGAAAATTTTCTGTGTGTTTTCCGAGAACACTTGTAGGTTGACCTTGAAATAAGTTATCAGTTCACATTTAACTTCCATAGAGCTGAATAAGGCTAGAGGTATGTAGTGTGGTGACTCAACACAGAAGTGCTCCCGGCCGAGATCGGGAACTTCGGTGTGGCAGCGCAGCGACCTGCGATGTTGTCATCTTCTGACGGTGTCGCTGGAGAATGCATGGTCTCGTGGCTCACGCCATATAATCGGAATGCCGAATTTCCTTTTATTTTAGCCTTTAGTCTATTCACACAAAATTTTTTCGCATTAATGACATTTTTTATGTGATGCGCAAGGTTTATCTTGTTCTCCAAGATTCACTTAAAAGTAAGAAAAACAAGCCCGCTTCTCAAATTCAATTATGTTCCTTCTATGCTTTGGATCTGTGAATGTACCACATACACATGTAGTAGCAGAATGCATTCGGACGCGTCGCACATTTCCGTTTACTTGATTGAGAAATCATTTTCTCTTTACCAGCATTCTAAAATGTGTAAAAAAATGAACACTTCTTAAAGTGATATGATTCAATTTACCAGCACTGTGCCATTAAATTTAATTAAAATTCTTCATTAAAATAATAACACGGCCGCATAGCATGAAAACTAAGCCTGATATTCACAAACGCATGCCATTTTCGGAATCAGTGACCTCAAATCCACTAGAATCAATTGTCAGAACTCATCTAACCAAAAGTGTGTTCCTAGTGTTGAATACAGAGTGTTGTAATATTGTTGGTTCAAACTTCGGCTACTAATAGAAAATATTGATATAAGCGCTATTTCATCAATAAACAAAGCCCAAAAAACTCTTCGTTGATGAGATATTAAGCTTATAAACTTTTAAGACTCATTTTTCGCAGCACGACGGCGAATTCGCAAAAGACAGGAACAGAACAATAAGGAAAGTCAGAATTGACAAATTTAGGCTGGATTGATGCCAGACCCATTTATTCTTATTTGTAAAATGCCTAAAAACTTACTATTTACAAATTTTAAAAATCCAAATTAAAGAAATTTCTAGAACTTTGCAGTCCACGTTAGTAACCTCTAGTTTGAACTGTAATCATTTGTCAGTTTGCCTCGCGGCACTGTTCTGATAAGATGACCTGCCAACAAATGCCGAAATGGCTGAAATGCATTTCGTCTATGGTTCTGCTCATGGTAAGGCAAGACCTGCAGCAAGAATGTAACAAGAACGTTACCCCAATAGGTGCCTGTTCATTGATTATTCACTGCTTTGCACCGAAGATTGTATGAGAACGGAAGTTTCAGTGCAAACAGAGTGAATGCTGGACGCCCAAGACTGCTTGATCTGGATTATGAGGAAGGTGTGTTGGACCTTTTCCGCCAAAACTCACGTACGGGCATTCGTGCCGCAGCAGCATCTATGGGAATTCAAGATCACATGCAGTGTGGCGAATATTGAATCGGAATAATTAACATCCAAATCACTTCCAGACAGTCCAGAGACTACTTCCTGCAGATTACGCTCCTCGCAAACGATTCGCGCTGTGGTTTTTGAATCAGGAGTTGCCAGTTTTGCAGAACACGTACTGTTCCCGGATGAAGCTACCTTCAACCGTGATGGAATGTTCAATTTCCATAATTTTCACGAATGATAAACGAACAACCCTCGTGTCATCCATGAACATGAATACCAACATCGCTACACTGTCAATGTTTGGGCAGGCATTGTTCATAATCAAATCATTGGCCCATACATTCTGCCAGAGCGTCTCACTGAGTATGTTTACAAAATTCAATTTGAAGAAGTCCTTTCGGATTTATTGGCCGATATTCGATTGGATATTCGTAGAAGAATGTAGTTTCAGCATGATGGAGCTCCGGCACTTTTTGCTGTGAGACGTTTTCTTGACCTTTCCAAATCGATGGATTGGCCGTTAAGGTCCTGTGCCCTGGCCGAAAAGATCTCCTGATCTGACTCCGTAAGGTTCTTTTGTGGGGGCACATGAAAAGTCTTGTTCATGAAACACCTGTCGAGTCCGAAGAAGATTTGTTGCCAGAATTATTGCAGTCGCAGCTGGAGATATTGCTGATATTTAATTTAATGAAGGGAATACTCCTTAATAAAATTGACCATATAAGCCAAAAAATCAACATGGAAATGGCTTATGAAAATTATAACAAAACCAGCTTTTCAAACATGATGTAAAGACGGAGAAATTTCGACGGAGAAATATCCTCAATCTGATTACTTAACAAACCGTCCAGATCAGTGAAATTCTAGGTGAAGTATAATTTTCAAGCGTTATGTGCACAAGACTTTTAATACAAGAAATTTAAAATTTATGCAGACGCAAAAAATCAGAAGAATTTCTTCAATAACCGCTCAGTCTTCTTTAAACGGGACCGACCGAGTAGGTATCAGTCGTATAGACTGCGTACCCTAGACTGTGATGCACAGAACAAGGGCACTGGAAAAAATGTAACGTTGCACTGTTTAGAGGCGTACTCTTATTATATATCATTTTATCGAGTTATGATGGTTTCAAGGAAATCTTTTCTTACAGAATGAAACGTCGGCTAGATCTATTGTGTTAGGGTATCCATCACACTACACAAATGCGCACTGTAGCATTGGATATTCCACAGATTTCTCAGAACTGAAATGTGAATTATTTAAGATTTTTCGGGACATGAGACCTATGAACGAATTAAGGCACGTGGCGCCTACGAGCAGAGGCCGGGGAACGACAAAACTTTTGCCGCAGTTGCGACTCTAGAGTAATTGAGCTCATTCGTCTTTGACTATTTTTGATTCGAAGATGTGTCTCTCTCTGAGCTACAGCGCTTAGGTGCCCATACGAACAATGAACTGCACTTCAAACTTCTAAATGAAGTCGAGAAAAAACAAGTGCTAGATTCAAATACAGTTGAAATTTAACACCTGAAAACTTACAAAAGCGTATTTGAAAAGGTACTTCTCGTGAACTGTTGCAAAATGAAAACACGAGCAATTACATATATAACAAAAACTTTAAGTTCAAATTTTTAAAGCCGCAAAAAATGTTGTGAGCAAAAATTTGAACAAATCTATTCAATCGACGTTCCCGTGATTTCCATTACCCTTTGAAGTAATCTACAAAATGCATAGACATGTAGCATGGTGAACAGTTTCAGTGTTGTTTTCTTACTTTATACCCTAGAAATCGCTGAATGTATTTAGGCCTCAGATGAAATTCTACTAGAGTCATGAGCACAAGATCATACGAGATACTTGTAAAATTGGTGCTTTGAGAGTAAATCTAAATAAGATTTTCAAACTCACCTTGTAGATGAACTCAACAATGTTGCATGTCAGAAGGCTTGAAGAAGTTGGATGTCAGGCGTCCCATCATAACTGGTATGAATATATTTCTCGCGAAATAACACGATGGCATTTCTGTCTGTATATTACTCTATTTCAGTTTCAAAAAGCAAAATCACATTTAGGAAAAAGAAATTTTAGCGACTGGCAGAACATTGCGTAGCAGCTGACGTCATGATGAAAGCACATGTGACACTGTAAAAAAATGCAGTGTAAACCGTTTTGAATAATCAAATAAATTTGGTTACGTTGGTGCGGTTAGGTAAGGTCTTTTTTGCTCATGTCGAGTCAGTAGAGAAAACATCATATACTGTTTTATAGGCCCTCAATTCACATATTTGTTGGTGAATCTAACTGCCACCACCATAATCGCAATTGTATCATAAATTACCGCATTCTCCTACTGGTTTTTGAAAGCAATTCTGCGCTGATTTTCATGCCTTCGAGCTAGGAAACACCACGTAACTTTTATGCTTCTAAAACGGCCTTCCAAACAATCACTGAGACTGGCTATTAAGTTCGGAACTTTCAGTGAGGCCAAAATAATACAACACGTTGATGAAATCGCCAGACTCCACATTTCTAGACCACGTACAATTTCGAAAATTGGACTATTCATAAACAATAGTATAAAAAGGTTAATAATATCTCTAAAATCTACAAATACGAAGTAAAAGAAATGCATAGGAACATGTATAATAAATACGTGAACAAAAGTTTACAGCACATTGCAAGATGCATACATTATAATTCTTCGTTGCGTAGCTGTTATTATTAATTATGGCTTCGAGACGTCTACAGTACTTCACGACCAACCTTTTGAAAGTTTTGGGTGTAGTCTTATTCCATTTTTCAATGCAAACTTGAGTTCAGTGATGTTATTGGGACCTCTCATCTTAATCTTCAATTTCAATTCCCTCCACGAGTTTTCGATCGGATTCATGTCCGGGGATTGATTTGACCATTCTAAATTGTTTTTTTTTCTTCATCCTCAACCATTCTTTCGTTTCGTTAGCAGTTTGCTTCGGATCGTTATCTTGTTCGAAGTCCATCCAAGTTTCAATTTTAATCAACGAGCAGAAAGTAAGAGTTGCCCTTACTATATTTCACGATATTTCCTGCAATTCATGGTTCTTTCATTGATGTGAAGTTTATCTACCCCTGATGAGCTGAAACATCCCCACTCCATGATTGAGCCACCTCCAAACTTAACAGTGGGTATGGTGCACTTTGGTTTATACTTTTCGTTGTGTTGCCTCCCAACATGGTTTGTGTTGTTTTAGACAAATAGTTCGATTTTGGTTTCATCTGACCATCGATTTTGGTTTCATCTGGCTTGTTCAAATGGTCATTGGCATACTTCAGCCTGGCCTTGACGTGACGTTTCTGAAGAAGAGGTCTCCTACGAGGAGTGTGGGAGCGAAGACCTTCACGGGGCAGTGCCCTGGTAATCGTGTTTGCTGGCTTCGATTCCAGGTGCCTTGAGATCATTCCTCATTTCTTCATGAGTAGTTTGGGGCCTCTGTCCTACTGTTTGAACCAATTTTCGAACAGCACAGTCGTGGACCAAACTGTCGTTAATCTTTCGTGGACGGCCAGTTCGAGGCTTGCTAAGAGTCGTATTCCGGCATTTCCACTTACGTATTATGGTTCCAATCAAAGCTATATGAACAAACAGTTGTGCACATATCCTGCGATAACCCAAATCTTTATTATGGAGCTCCACAATAGGTTCGCGAAGGTCTTGGCTGATGTCCTTATTCTTACTCATGCTTACGACCTTTCAGAACGAGAACTGCTGTGCCAAAGATACGTTACTGGACAAGAATGCATGGGAGACTTTCAATCAATGAAGACATGCAAAGGTGTCTACATTTTGGTGATATGTGTGAAAACAGATAAACTACAGATTTTCGTCTACCACTACGAATGCTGACGAAAGTTCGGTCGCCAAATAGTAGAGTGTATTAGAACATTCTGGAATAATCCTACCTTAATTTCAATGAATAATATCGAGAAAAAAGTCGAATTTTGCAAACTTTTGTTCACGTACTTGTTATACATATTCGTATATATTTTTCTATTGAATATTTGTATGCTTTAGAGACATTATTAACCTTTTTATGCTATTGATCATATATAGTCCAATTTTCGTTATTGTGCATGGTTTAGAACTGTGGAATCTGGCAATTTAATAAACGTGTTGTATTATTTTTCTCCCCACTGTAGTTCACAGTGATCAGAAAATTGCCTCACGGTGGTTGAAAAGATTTGAGTTAGAATTTTAGCGAAAAAATTAATTATTGCTGCGTCTGTTATTAATCCCGAAGGTTAGTTAATTTAAGCAAGCTCCTCTTCCATTTCGATTAAAAGCATTCGCTATCTGTGTCAAATTCATGTCATCTATCTTTGTTCTGATGGTTCTCACCAGGCTACTCGTACGTCTAGTCTGTCATTTATTTCAGCATTGAATATTTTGGAGTGCGATTTTTCTCTTATTCCTTTAACAAATGTTACAGGATGTGCATGACAAAATTCTTTGCGCATTAATAATTATAATTTATTGATCTACTTTTGTTTGATAGACTTTTTTCGTCATAGTCTAAGCTTTTGAATAAAAAAAAACAGATTTCATACAACAGTATGAAAGCCCTTTAAATGTTCATACTTTCATATATATGTATAAATATATATGCAGACATTATGTGCCTTTGTGGTGTCCAAGTGTTATACGAGGGTCATTCAGAATGTACGGAACACTGGGCGCGCTCTGATCACGTATATTTTGGCATCTGCCGCCTGCGTCTTGGCCTGCGTGCTCGGCATCTTAGTTGGCCTCCAGCCATCACATTTCGCGCTGCCTGTTTTTTCGATATTCAAATTTAAAATGTGCGCTGAAATCGAAATCCCGCGAGTTGTGAGGTGCGGTTTTCCGGCAAACGGCACTCAAGAACTCCTTAATTCATTCGAATGGGAGGTTTTCCCTCATCCTCATAGCCCCGATCTTGCACCTAGTGATTTTCACTCGTTTCCAAGAATGAAGAACTGGTTAGCAGCACAGCGCTTTGACGACGAGGAGCTGCAGGTGCGCGTCACTGAGGGGCTGAGATTACAAGCGGCAGAATTCTATGACGACGTAATTACAAAGCTTGTCCACCGCTAAGAAAAGTGACTCAATTTGTAGAATAGCAAATATTTATTCGCTTTTTCAAACGTATTTAGTAATTTTATTTGCATATTTTTAATTGCAAATTGATAATATTTTTAATTGCAAAATGTTCCTTACTTTTTGAATAATACTCGTCTATATTTCGTAGTGGTATATACAGTTAGCGACGAAATTATTCGTACACCCCTCGTCTTTCAAAACTTTTTAGAATTACTCAAAAACTATTGTTGCCAGAGGCATCAGATTTTCACAGGGTGTGAAGCACATATTAGTGACAATAATACGAAGTTTCTGGAATAAAACATTATTTTGAAAAAATTCAACAAGATGAACTTGAGAAACACGGTAGGGCAAAATTATTCATACAGTGAGTAGTATTAAACTTTGTTGAGGTGAATCTACCATTTGAGTACATTTTGAAAAATCAATAGCGTGATCTTTCATCTTCATAACATTTAAAATCCTTTTATTATAGTTTTTGACAAGCTTTTCCGCAGTTTCAGATGAAATATTGTTCCACTCTTCAATGGCGATGCGTTTTAATTCCTGAAGATTCTTTGGAGCTCTCTCGTTGATGTTGACTTTTAATTCCTGCCACAAGTTTTCAATGGGATTAAGATCAGGGCTCATCGAAGACCATGGCAGCACACATATCTTATTTCTTTGGAGCCAGCTAGTTGTAGACTTGGCCGTGTGCTTTGGGTCATTGTCTTGTTGAAATACCCACAGCCTTCCAAGTCCCAAACTATTAGCTGATACTTTCAGGTTTTCGTCCAAAATAGAAATATAGTCGTCAGAGTTCATCTTCCTTTCAATAATTGCAATCAATTTTCCAGTGCCCGATGCACCAAAACAACCTCAAAACATCAGTGATCCTTCCTCCGTGTTTAACTGTTGGCACAGTGTTCTTCAGCAGGAAAGCTTTGTCATTCTTACGCCAAACCTTCTTCACGTCATTGTGCCCAAAAAGCTCGATTTTGGTTTCGTCACTTCATAATACTCTCTCCCAAAAGCCTCTGTCCTTATCCAACTGTGACTTTGCGAAGTTCGAGCGAGCAGCAACATGACATGGTTTGTGGAGAGGAGTCCTTCGAGGTCGGCGTCCGTATAAATTGGTTGCAATTGAAGGGAAGATGAACTCTGATGACTATATATCTATTTTGGACGAAAACCTGAAGGTATCAGCTAATAGTTTGGGACAAGACAATACCCAAAGCACACGGCCAAGTCTACAACTAGCTAGCTCCAAAGAAATAAGATGAATGTGCTGACATGGCATGCGATGAGTCCTGGTCTCAATCCCATTGAAAACTTGTGGCAGGAATTCAGAGTCAAGATCAACACGAGAGCTACAACGAATCGACAGGAATTGAAACGCATCGCCATTGAAGAATGGAACAATATTTCATCTGAAACTACGGGAAAGCTCGTCGAAAAATATAATAAAATGCTTTTAAATGTTGTGAAGATGAAAGATCACGCTATTGATTATTTAAAATGTACTCAAATGATAGATTCACCTCAATAAAGGGCAATACTACTCACTGCATGAATAATTTTGTCTTATCGTGTTTCTGAAGTTCAGCTTGTAAAATCTTTCAAAAATAATATTTTGTTCAAGAAACTTCGTTTTATTGTCACTAATATGTGCTTCACACCCTGTGAAAATCTTATGCCTGTGGCAACAATCGTTTTTGAGTTAGTTTTTAAAACCGAGAGGTGTATGAAAGATTTCGTCGTTAACTGTATGTACGTGACTTAGTTGTTTCTCTTGTCGTGTTGGCGTAGCGGCGACAAAATCTGTCACTCCACTTATTGATGAGTTTTTATTTTAAATTCGCAGCGATGCGTTTCAGAGAATGGCTGCTCCATCTGCAGCCTTGACTGCGCTTCACACAAAACAATGCGGCATCTACTCATCCGTTTAGATGCTGATGTCACATCTATTGTTGCACTTGTAATATGACTGTTTTTGAAGCACTAGCTCGCACTGCCAAGCACACGGACAGTAGTAACTAGTTTCATCAAGGAAGAGATCGCTCTGATGTATGTGGCGTGGCAGACTGGTACAGGGTGTGCGGGGTGCACGTAAGTTTGCACAGCATGAATCATCGAGTTTGCACAGCATGAATTCTGGGAAGTCCTTGAATTACTGTAGCTCAGTTTTTCACTTGATGACATAACTAATTTCGTCTAGAGCACGCGTCCTTGCCTTCAGCTAATGTTGAGCTCCTACCATACTGTGTCGTCGATTCTTCTGCTGTATTGACGCCTCCCTGAACTCTGTACTTGGTTGACTCTAGGGTCTCGTTCCTGGGCAAGACCGCCTCCCACTGTAGATACTCACTGAATTCGTAGTCAACTTCGATATTCTAGAGAATTATTATTAGATTCGCAACAAGAAACGACGTACATACCCTCCGAAAGCGTTTGTTGCTTGACAGGAATCTCACGATGAAAATAAAATAATATTGAGGGTAATCCCTATGAAACGGAGGCAGACGAAACCATTTGTAGGCGATAGCTTTCGCTGACCTTTGGTTTGGGATGTGTGATATAGGAGGAGAAACTTTGAGCTGCGAGCGGTTAAACGGTAGCCAAAAATATAAGCTCAACTTGGGCACGGTGAGAACTTTTTGCTTTGAGGTAAGCTTTCTTACAAAAAAATTTTCATAACTCCTTAGTAAAAATACTCGCCAGATAATTATTTGAACAGAAATAATTTTGCAAATGATTCATTTCTAATGGAATAATTTTTGAGAAAAAGATATTTTGAAAGCACTATGAATTAATGTTACTATCTCTAAAATTTTATATATATTGAAAATATTGCTAAAAAATTTCGTACCCCATTCCGTAAAAGGGGCTTTTCGATATACTGAAGTTAAGTTACTAACACTAAAGTGAAGGGATATTCCAGAGACGATGTTGCGCACCTTGGTGGTATATCAATATACGTGTGACCGCTGCTAGCGCTGTCACATTGGTAGCACTGGGCACCAATTATTTGAGAGATGTGCACAACACAGGGCAGTCTCCTTTCGTACGGGCAATGATCTGACTAAGCCATATAACTCGTCTATAAGAAAACATTGTTTGAATAACGACCGTTTTTTTAAAAACACAACTTTCCAAATTTTGTACTCAACTTCAAAGTTGTCTGATCTCCGCATTTTAGAATCGATGTACATTTTAAAAAACCGTCCGTCAATAAATGAATGAGGCCCGGCGGTCAAAGTTTCTATTGTTTGTTGAAACTTTCTACAGTTTTTTATTGTTGTCTTTTTGGTGTCTACTTTCTGTTTATTCAGAAAAATCAGACTTTTAAATATTTTTTAACACTAGGATTTATTGTGCTTCAGAGCACTGAGGATGGATTTTTATGATCCGAAACGTTTGTTTTTACCATGATATTCTTACATAGCTAGTTGGTTTACCTTTTTGACATGAAAGTGGGGTTTCCGAGAAATCAGCCTATTTTATCTGGACTCTAAATTATATTGAAGGTCTACCTCGATCTCACAGCTCCAGAGCTCCTCGGCCCTTGCCTTTGCAAGGCAACCATGAATGCTCTCGAGTGAGTCTCTGCACTCGAAGCTATCGACCTGAACCGTGAAGGTATAGGCACTACCAGAAGACCTGGATACTTTCTGCCGCTCCTTGCTGTATCCGAACTATGGCATACGCAACGCGTGCTGACTCGGAAATTAGGGATCGTGATTACCTTAATTTTTGAAGCAACCGGAGCAACTTGACTGCACACCCTAGTTCTGTGTGTTGTATATATCAGTGGTCTCATGTTAATCCCATAAATGCAGCATCATTGTCATGGCTTTACCCATTCCTTGTTCTCGTAGCCAAATTTATTAATGGAGTATTCTTTAGCCCTCAATTATAATATTTTAATTGTTTTTTCTTTACATAATTTTTCGGTTTATTCATCAAAATCGATTAAAATGTGACTGCTAAAATCACAATATCGGTGAATTATATTCAATGAACATTAAGCAAATCGAGCAATGATGCAAATTGAAATTTTAGAACAGTAAGCTTCTCTGACTACATCGTGCATTGTTGTACACGTTAATTATCTCAATATCATATGTGTTTATTCATGAAATCATTTCAACATTGTCTTATCTCTCTTCAAAACGAATTGGTAAAAACGCACTTGTAGCAAATGTTTGAAATTTTTTTTTTATGAAGCTATTAACCGCATACCTTGATTGACTGAAAATAAAAGCTGCGCTGCTGACTTAGTTCAACATTTCACAAGTAGTTTAATTCCTAACGTTCTCACACGAAAATACAACTATAGGCAATGCAATAAATTTAATAGAACTTAAATTTACCTTCGAGTTACTCACACATTTACAATACAGAATAGAAGTAAGGCACGGAACTAATAAAAATATAACCAATTTCCTATTTGCACTAAAAAAACACCTTAAGAGTGGTAAGAAAATTAGAATATATTTATCATACAAATGATTCGTTCAAATATTTAGAAATATCTATGCTTTTCGACTTCTACACGTTCTCTATGTGTAGTTTCATCATTTTCATGTATAAGACATTTACTAAAAAGGATGAAAAAAAACTTCAATAATTATTAACCCCATAAACTAGCCATCATGATCATATAACCCAAAATAGAAGTAACTTCATACTCCTTCATTATTTAACAGCTCGGTCACAACACAGTATCCTCTTCATTGGAACCAAGACTTGGAATTCGACCCCTGCTGAAATCCGTGAAAAAGTTTCTACAAAGCTTTCAAAACGAATCTTTAATTCCTATTTTTATCGTAATATTAAGTACATAAGGTAATCAAGCAATGAAAGGGCAATTTACCATGGTTAATGAAGTAGATCTCAAGTCTTTTCTAGAATATGCTGTTCTCATTGATCCCATATTAAAAGAACAGTCATCCCAAAATATAAAGTTTATCATTTTCCGACCAATTTTAAGGAAATTTTCACCATAGGTATGAAATTATGCAAAGATTTTTTTTTTATCAAGTGTTTTTTCAATTTTCAATTTAAAAATTGATTTTTGCCAAGAAAGTGACAAAATGGGTACTACGGCAAATGTAACTCCTCATACAATCTTAAAGATACAGAACCAGCAACATGTTTTTTAGATGGCTAAATGTACTGCCTAAAGAAAAACTACAGTGGTTTTGTGATAGTTTGATTCGGTAAATGTTAGAAATTTTTCACAAAAGTTTCGATTTTTATATTTTTTCGATTATTTCTCATATAATTTTTGAACTGAATTGAATTTCAAAACTTGATTGCAGCTCTTATATAGTCTTCTTTAAACTCCATTGATTGATATATTTATCATTTCTGTTTTTTCAAAACTGTGAGAGGAGTAGCGTTTCAAACGACGATAGTGCAACATTCCACGAGAGTCCAAATTACATTGCTCGTGACTCATACCAGCCGCCTTCAGAGCACACTCTCTGTTACGTCATCAGAATTCGTTCACTGAGCGTTAGAACGTTTCATTTTCGTACAAAAGCATTTAGAACTGCCCTGCTAATTCCCGCATGCGAACGCTCAAAACTGCGTCATAGTAAAGGGGGAGGTGGGGTCACCCTACCATTAGTCCGCGCTGCAGGCTAGCAAGTGCGCGCCTTCTCACCCCTCTAGGAGATGAACCCATGAGCAAGCCAAATACATCGATCGTTTCAGAAGAAAATTCTGTATAAGATGAATTAAAGTAAAGAAAATTGATAATTCTTGGATATTCAGGGTAGACGGCTTCCTTAACTTTTGGAAAATTAAGCATTGAATCATGAGCGAACCAATTCATTGATCAGTCTAGACTGTAACTAAGTTCAATGAATTAAATTAAACATAACTGTACAACCTTAAAAATATCGATGATGATAGGATGCTCTAGAAGTATCTGAACTTACTCGGGCCCACAAGTACTTATACTGACACGTATCCATTGCAGCAGCCTTAAGAAACAATCTACTGATTGTTTGAACAATCTACTGACTGAACTTGAAGGAAATAAATTGTTTAAAATTGTTTTCACGTTACGTTCAGAGATTCTAGTCAGACACTGACGCAAAAATCTCGACTGGATGCTATGTTGAGCGGTGTGGAATCTGGCACTGAACTGAGAATTCTCACTGGACATGTTGTGGGAAATCTCAATCAATGAGTTTTCCACTTCACGGAATAATCGTTAGATGGAGCTAAAGTGCAGCTCCAAGATGCAATAAAGAACGCGAATTTTTAATGATCAAATTCATCGTGACCAATTGTTTAAGAGTTATTTTCTCCCTGCTCTCGAAGGAAGCGCCCAACGTTTTTTAATGCAGACATCGAAGAATTTAAAGACTTGCCGCCAGGCATGAACGTGAGAGTACGTCAAATGCGAGGAAAAAGTCTACACTGTAACCCACACGATTTATTGATTTATAAAAGTATCCGAGAGGATAGAATCCATTGTAACTTTTTAATGAATCAATAACCAACAATGAATTCCGAAGTGGAAAATCCTCTCGAACATGCTAGTTTCTAATACGATAAATAGGGGAAAGCAGGGCTAGGAAATGCTTTGAAAAGCGATCCTTAAAATCTTGAGTATAGCTTGGAGGACCATGTAGAGGATGTTGAACAACACGTAAGTTAACCGAGATATTACATGTTAGGCCGGGGTGGGCTCGTTATCTGAACTTTTTCTGTAGGGGAAATTATAGAATACAGAATGATCGTTGATATGATTGAAGGAACCTTGTCACGAAGAATATGTTGAAGTTAGGATGACGCTTTCTTTTTGGTGAATCTTTATAAGCACGCCGGGTTGTCGCAACACTTGTTCGGTTGCGCAGATACATTCACAAACAGGCGCGGTCGGTATCGGACGATGACATTGGCGTCAGATGTAAACGTCAGACAAGGACACTCAAGCGCGGCTGAGGAAGGCCTCAACCAGCCCTAGGCGCCCTGTGCCACGAGGGCCTTTTTGAGTCTTCCCTGCCTGGGGAGGAAGGGGAAGAAGAGATGTTTGAAAACCGTCCACGTGACGAGAACCATGTGAAGTAGTTACTAATTCATTACAGTTCGTGAAAGTAAAAAAGTTCCGTTGATATGCGAAAAAATTCTTGTTTTTCGCTGCAGCATAAATTTACTACCAGCTATTTCAAACCCCTTTTCTCCCGTGTGATCTTTGAACGAGAATTGTCGTTGTGAGATCATAGGAAAGAGAATTATATTGGTAGAATTTTTATCAATCAGTTTTTATTTTAGACTTCGTTCATAGTCTATATATCGGAAGTAAAAATATACAAAAATAAAATATTCTAAATGGCTTTCATCAGTCGTTAGTTGCGATGTCAATTGCCAGTGTACACTGAGGGAATTTTCATAATGCTGCTGACTCACCATTAGTCACAAACTCAATTTTTATAAAAACTTAATCATGGCTAAATGAAGGCGCAATCCAGTTAATGTTTGTCCTTTTCAAAACTGATTGCTATGGTTAACATTGAATTTGGGATGAATATTGAATTTCCGTTTAACCCAACGCTGCCAACGTGTTAAGTCATATCTTTACACATAAAAAATTGAACGATAACCAATCAGTAACAAATGTCTGCATTGAATGACACCAAAATCATGTTTCTAGTACGTAACATTCAAGCACTCGGTCAGGTGGTAAACTATTTGGAAATAAAATTATTAACAAGAGCACTGACAAAAATATAGACTCTATCAGGAAATTTGTTGCAATTATTAATAATTATTGAACACATATTTTTATCACACTTCTGGGCAATATTTTCTGCCATAACTGCAGACTATTCTGACTCTTCAACTCCACGTCCAGGTACTTTAGAAATGGTTTTCTCTCCTGTGGTCGTTTCAGTCAACGCGAGAGGATAGTAAGGTATTAAGGCCACAAAAAATATTTCTCAACAACATGGAAAGGACACACGATTGATGTGTCAATACCTACTTTTAAGAAATCACGACGGAAAGCATACGTTTTTAAAAGCGCTGATGTTAACCAAATCCTTTTTAAATAGTTCGCCATTTACCAAAGTATTTTAAAGAGAAGGTTTCGCTGTGGAGATAAAATTTTGGTGTCATTCGACGCAGAAATTTGGAACTAAGCCCTTCTCAGTAATTTTTAGTTCAAAAAATTATTAGCTCTAAAATATTGTTCATTTCAAATTTGCATTATTTTCTGATTGTGCTAAGATTTCCTTAGGGTCTACTTAACAAAATTGAAAAAACGACTCCAGTAGTGGAAACAATGCTTGAGTACCTAGACTTAGAGGTCGTTCGTGCCAAAACACCTAAGCGTAAGCGGATTTTCTTAGGCACAGACATCCCAAGCCTAAAACAAGGCCTCCCACGCCTAACTCTTTTGTTGTTGATTCTATTTCATCGAATGGAAGAGTTTCCGATCAGGCTTCTCAATTAGCTGGGTAATTTATCCTGATTGGCTATCAGCGAAGCGAGGGACCGGAAGGCAGAGGAAGAGGGCAGGGAGGGAAGAGCAAAAGAGCTGGTAGGACGGCGCAGGGATCAGAAAAGGAAATCAATATTGAAAAAAAGGAAGGATCTGTCGAAATGAAATCACAGGGATGTAGAGAAAGTAATGGCTGAAATGATATTTGGGAAGACTTATATAGTTATTAGAGGAGGTAAACGTGGCCCGAAAGTGAGGGGAGAAGTCTTTCTTTCCCTGCAGAAAAGTGAAAGATGGATGTTTGAAAGAATAAAGGGAAAAAGCAAAAAATACTATATTAATTGATGTTACGAAGCGAGAGAGATAAAAAAGTTGTAGGCTATAGGAAAGCAAATGTATGAAGAGTATAGGAGGAATGCAGAAAATTCATGAAGCAACGCACGAACCAACGCTTTTATAAAAAACGTAAACAATGAATTCGTCCATGGCAGCGTAATATAACCTTCATTTCTTTGACGAGCAAAAAATTATTAGGCAAACATTAAATGAATTCATTTCGTTGGTACAACCATTTAGAAGTGTAGAATTCTGTTTGCATTATGTTTTAATTCTGTTGCTACATATTCATGTGACATGGTAATTAGCTTGTCATATTTATGAGTTTCCTCCATGCGTTAAGAAATATTTTTCCAAGTGCTACGAAAGGAAACCCTTTTTGCATAGGGCTGCAAAATGAGTCCCATCTCGGATAAACAGTATTCTTGCTAAGCGAGTGTAATGCTGAAGAAACGGTCATGGTGATAGGAAATTCGTTATTCAATGCTACACATGATAAAAATTTGCATTGTGAATTGATAAAAATGGTTCGGGTAGCATTTTAAAATATTTTATTTGTAGAAAAAGTCATCTACAAATGAACTGAAGAATTGTATTTTTCACAGTCAACCCCTAGAAAATAATGTACTAACTCACGAAATGAAAAAATATGCAGTCATAGACGCCATGCATGCGAACCACGGTGAACTGAACGAGAACAACCTCCTGAATGTTTTAAGGCAAATGGTTCGGAAAAATTACATTTTCTTATACATATGACACAAGAAAAACAAATGTTAATGACTGGTGACTGTGTGCAGATTCCTGTGATGTACCTCTAGTGGAGTATAACCAAATTTCTAGCATATGTGACAGTTTTTCGAGTGGTGAGTAGCGAATGTCACGTGATGCCTTCCCACTTTTTCTTCAGGATGGTGAAATTAGTGTTCGGGGGTAAATTGAGGCACTATAAATTCGTTTTAATTTCTTAATTGAATAATTTTGCATTGCAGGAAAATTTTTTTCTTTTCAAATGAATGCTCTGTACTCTTCCTCATACAGAAGTGCGACTTTTCTGTTCGTTTAGATCATTTCCAGATAATTGCAATTACCTCGAGTGAAACAGATTGCCGTTTTTAAAATCTCTTTTATCAACAAAGGCAAACTGGCTTTGAATGAAACTCAATCTTGCTTCGTGCTGCTAATAAAAGGCGCAAACCTATTGTGGGGAATTTTTCGTCACACTCTTTTCTTCCGATATTATTTCACTAGATTCCTTTCACATAAAACAGGAGAAAAAATAGAACAAAAGTTTACGGCCATGAATTTCTATTTTGTTTCTATTGTAGCCATTTAACACTGAACAAAAACAAAGTTAATTAAAACAAGTCAGTTCAAAGTAGTTTAATAATTTCTTCTGTTAATAACGGCCAGACGTTAAAAAAGTATAATTTCAAAGGAAATAATGAAGTATGACCAATCAATTTATTCAAGCCCAAAATGAGGTTGCATTAATGCCATTGAAAATCGTTGTTTCTCAGTCAAGTTCACTGCTGAATAGTGTAGGGCACGAAGGCCACAAGTTAAACATTAAAAACAGTACAGGGAAGTAGTGACCATTATTCGAGTAGTAAACATGGAAGAGGTGTTCAGGAGACAATTACAGGGCACGTTGAGAGAATCCGGGCTTGTAGATTATGAGGTTTGTGCATGACACCAACTACCAATAGAGAACCAGAATCCGCGCTATCCGAGGTAAGTGCCAGAACATCGAGAGAGTGACAATTGATAAACAATAACGGCATCTAATGGGAACCGTCCTCACCCCGTGTCCACGAAGGCCAAGAGTCTTCCAAGGGCTAAATAAAAAGGGAAGTAATTACAGATAAATTTACACAAACAAAAATAAATTTCAGTTTTAAATTTAAATCAAAATACAATTATCCAGCACTCCAATTTATTTGCCGAGCATATTCTGCAACTCTGACTCATAAATAAGGAGGAGACGGGGCAAAGAATGAAACGCGAACGCAGTTCGAGGAAATGCCAATGATATTTACCGGAAATTAATATTTCTCAATTGAATCTTGCATTAAAAAATAATTTATACGCTTAATTAGGTTTGACGTATATCGGTTTATTTAGTATCACAGCTGGTGATTTTTGTCCTTCAGCCTGCGGAGCGACTTTAAGGCAGAGCGAATTATGTCAATATAGCAATAGTAGCTCAAGTTGATATAGTTAAAAGTGCAGAAGTCCAATAAAAGCGTAAAGATTTAATAAAATTAGAAACTAGGTGCACCCTAATGCTGGAAGGGTGAGCTTTCTTATTAAACAGTTGACTCGACGGTAGAGGAATTGTTAATATACCTTGAAATTTTACGAAAATCTTGCAATTGATGGTAGTAACCTCGACATAACCACAACCTTACATGCATACACGCTTAATAAAAAACTACAACATTTTTATGGAATAAAATAACTGATTTTTTAGTAGATTGCGTACTCAAAAAGAAAACCTATAGCACGGATGGCTCTTAACTGCCGTATTGCCACCGAGCCAAAATACTCCCGAAAATATCACATTGTACTCAACCCTAAGATAAAATTGCGTAGTTCTCAAGTCGGCAGGTCGGTAAGTTGTGTGAATTCAAATTTGCAGTACTTCAATGCTCACGTTGATGAGATGGGCTATGGAAGTAAATTTACCACACTTCATCAATGTAGGTTCTAAAATACTTAGGATTTTGCAGCACTTACACGAGTTATAGACTCCCTTATGTACGTAGTGTTAAAACCCATTTCAACAT
>JACJUY010005186.1:47707-57778 GCA_014220935.1 Platorchestia sp. MABIK
GAAGATGTCAGGAAACCCAAGAGCGGAGTTTTATCAGGTATGGAAAAAAATTAGATAAATCTTTATGAGATCCTTAACCTATTTGAATTACATTTTGCTTCAATATTAACTGATTTCTTTAGTAAATTTCGTCAGACTGCCTGCTATAGGACTGAACTCCAGGTCTCAGGTCACGTTGTTTGCCTCCTAGTTTTTACGAAAAAATCGGCGTACTGAAATATAGTTGTGACTAAGAAATTGTATCACCTAAACAAAATTCAACCCAAGCCTTTAATTCGTATTGCGTACATTATTAATTCCTTTTGTTTAACTTCTCGAGCAGAACATTTCATGCGTCATTTTATCCCATCCTTTTTGAATCCGTTTTAGTGGACCAGTTTTCAAAAGAGGTGATTTGATGAATTTAAATATTTCTAGGCCTATTTCAAGCCAATGTAATTCCGATAAACTATATTGGCAACGTTTACACAAATGAAAATTTAATTTTTTCAATATATACAATGCCGGTTGTAACTTTGTCTTTGATCAAACGCTTCTCAAACTATATTATCATGTATCAACTTTTCGGTGACCTATGGCCTTCTTCCCATGATAAAAACTGTAACGATTGCTTGAATCTTGATCTCTAGAAATTTAATAATGATCACAAAAATCTTTACCTTGAAAATTTAAGCATTAGGGATTGAGAGATTAACTGAAATCAGAACGTTTTTTCTACTCTACGAAGTCTTCAGTTTTACCGATTTAAATTGGATTACCACAAACCTCAGCCGGCGGAGCGTGAGGTTTTAATGTTTTTATTAATGACATTGTTCTTGTTGAAAATGCAAATGCTATTCTTTCTAATTACACATCATTAAAAAGTTCAATCAAAAAATATTGACTAAAGGCTGTAATGAGCACGGTGATTGTTGAACCATGAATACGCTCACAGCACCGTTTAAATTAATGTCACGTTTTTGTAAGACACAGCTAATGTAGTTTCCATCTTGGTCTCGTTTTCTAAAAAAATCGCCTGATTACTTTACCTAAACCACCGCTGACAGTGGTGAACAGATTCATGCATGTGTTAGATAGAAAAGTTGAACTTAGGGACAAAACTTTGTAAATAATGCCGCTTCAATGGGTAAATGACATTTAGCAACTAACTTCTACCTCTTTACTCAATAGAGTACATGCAATAATCTCAAGACGCACCCAAGCATAAATGATAAAAATCGGAAACAATGCTGTAGTGTTTTGCGCTGTACAAAACATAGCTCCAAACGTCGTTACCCACATTCGCGTGTTTCTAGATAATTTCTAGTTGAGCTTTATTTGAGAATCATGTTGGTGATCAGTGGAAACAAAGATAGAGTTGTTCGCCCATTACGATGTGAACTGTGTTACAGGAAACATAAAGATGGGACTTACTCGAGAAATCGCACCTTTAATATGAAACATGCACAGAGGATACTGTACATAAAACGATTACCGGAGTAGATACGTTTCTTCCTAAAGAAAGAATTATAAAAAAAATTATAAGAAGTTTATCGTTTATCTTGAAAAACGACGCTCGGAAACTTATATATGAATAAAGGCCCGCATACACGCGGCTGAAATAGAAATTGGATTATTGAAAGAAGCAAACATTACCATTTTAAAATTGCAAACAGACACCAGAACACAATCTCATTCAAAATTTGCGGCAAGTGTTGAGGGTCAGCGTTCATGAACGAAGACCAGCAAATATCGGCTAGCTGGAGACGAACTGCACAGAAAAATGGGTCCAAATTCTGCATCCGTTTATGGAACCTATTAAAAATTACAACATGCTCTTTGCGAATGCAATGCAGTTGACAGTGGTCAACAATCGATTACTTCTATCTCATTTATGAATTCCTTTCATTTCATTATTCTCGATTATTTTACGTAATTCTTCATTGTTTTATATGAAAATGAAGATAATGTACTCATTTTTTCATCTAAATTGTTCAAAAGATGTGCAAGAAACAATACCGTGCTGAGACTGTTTTTTAAGGTATAGTAAAAAATGCAGGGAGGCAGCCGGGAAACGAATGCTATCTACAGGAACTGTGAAGGTATCGGAGTGCTACCCACGATAGAATATCGGAACAGATGAAAATGCTGGTCAAGATAATTTTTCCAAAAGGCTACAAAAACTGCAAACAGAAAGGCAGGCTGATACTACAGAAAGGAAATTATGGCCAACAGATCTGCAAAACGAATAGAGCCATTTACGACTGTCTTGGTTGAAGGACGGTAGACATGAGGTTATGAGAGCTACAGCTTATAACAACCAGAACTGAAGAGGATACGAAAACATAATGAGAGCCAGCTACATACGAGAATGTGGGAGACAACTAACATAGAATGAAGCCGAGGGAAGCTAAGCAGAAAGGAGCAACTCTACGGAAAGGGTAGCGAAAAAGAGCAAATTTGGAGAAGGATGAATTAAGAATTCATGACGACTCGATAGAAGTTACTTCAGATTTTACAGCATCCATAGCACCAATAACTTATGTTGCAGTGGCTTTCCATGGAATTTTTTGTTGTGCTCTGTAAATTACACCTGCACAAAAATGTCATTTTTTCATCGTTATGTTAATTCAAACCACTATTAAACTCATTCATTCATTTGCTTATTGATAACTTGTTTCTGTGTTAAGTAATGGATGTAAAACTATTAAAGCTCTTTAAGTTGTTTCTGTTCTTTTCTCATTAAACTACATTGAATCTCGTGTGCAATACTATGTACTTCGAAATTTTGTCGCCATACACTCAAGCACTAAGGCGGCACTGATATGACAGTTATAAATACCATTGACGTTTTCGTTCGTCTTTTACCCTAAACTGTAAACGACTCTAAATTAGGTGGCATCAAACGATCTTCAGCGATATTCTGGTGTTCAAGCAAAACTCAAGCAAGAAAAACTTGGTAATTCTTTAAGTGAGGCTCTGGAGCACGCCGCGTCTAACTTGACGAACTCAGCGCTGCGCTGCGAAACTTTGAAGAAGCTTCCGTGCGTTCGCACCGCGCTCCAAGCTTAAATTGATGTCTTTGTAGGCGTGCGAGGTGAGCTCCCAACACACAGGCCCAGTTTCTTTTTACGAGTTTCCAGGTTATTGATGACCTCATGAATAAGGGAAATTATTTCTTTCACCCTGATTATATTAACACGCTTTCTCATATGGTGCATTCGTTCACTCGTTTTAAAACAGTAATTTTCTTTAAATGTATGCACTTTTATTTTTTAGCGATCTTATAAATTATAACTTTCATTTTATTCGATATGTATATAGTGTTCTAATTTTTATACCTACCCCAATAATTGAGTATAAATAATATTGAATGGGTACTAGTGAATCGCAGCTGAGGAAACTCAATTTTAATAGTACATAGAATTAACTTTTTTCATTTTCAAATGCGCAACATTGCTGATGGCTTGAGCTTGAAAAATTCATTAAGTGTATTGCACAAAACTACCACCGTGTTCTCTGGCACTGTTGTGGCTCGTTGGATAGTGTGGGCGGGCCCGTTTTAGAATTGCCTTGACTCACTCTGGCTTCAGAGCAATCGAAGATAACAGACGAATATTCTTAGCCAGATCATGTTCGGTCTTAGTTAAAGGAGAAGTAAATGTGTTGAGCACAAATTTTCTGTTGTTTTGTGCTCCTAGGAAAGTAATCGATTTATGTGTCACGTTTGGAAGCTTCAAACTCCATTGTACTCATTACATTATCAAAATATTGATACAAAAAACCCTGAATTCCCATTGTTAAGCCTAACTAATTCTAAAAATACTACATACAATCAATGCTGCCCGATCATAGCGCGCAAAATTACACGAAAAAAAATCAAAAGCCATACATTACTCAATACATCATTGAAAACGTTCAAAAGCGTAAAACATACATCGCATTACTTTCCGATGGAAAAATAAATTAATGAAAGTGTATATTAGATTCAGACATTTTCCCACTCATCAAAATAGAACTTTAAATAAAAATAATTGAACGCTCAAATTTTTTGAATTCAAAATGGCAATTAAAATTCTGGCATTTGCTCAACTTTTTTTGTACGCCAAAAAAAATGCTGCAAGGAAAATTGAATCTATCTTTAAGAAAAGTACAACTTATTGCTGCGAAAAAAATTTGCAAATCTTTTTCACAACTTCTTTCTTAACCTAAGCAAAAACATTTCTGATTATTCAAGTACTAATCCAACTCACTGTTTAAACTACGTGAAGCAAAATCTAGAAATATAGAATTAATCATTTTATCCATTTTCACACAAACGAATGCCTACGATATTCTTGATTATCCGAACAATTCGAAAAATAAATAAAATGGATTTAAATCGTTCTTAGTAAAATTATGTGGCCGTATACATGGTTGATTTAATACCTCCCAATACCTCCGTTCCTTTCAAACGTAATCACTCCATTTGCTTTGGTACTTTTTCAGACTATCTGAAAACTACCCGAGCAACTATTATTTAAAAAAATGATGATAAAACCTATGTTAACGAAATAAAAATCCTGTTTCATTCCGACCAAGTTCTAGCAAAATATTAAATAAATTGTTCACAAAAAAAAATACTTTTAATTCGAATAAAAATCTCTTTTTTACGATATGTAGCACGGTTTCCGATCTAAAAAATCTTAATTGAAAATTTCAAATGGGAAACTTTACCAATACTTGGAAAAAAGCAAATTAATTATTCAGTTAAAATCATCATTGTGATGAGTTGGAGTTTAGTAACTCCTAGTCTTTGTAGAAGAGGGCTAAGGTTGTGTCAGTGCTTCCTACATCGCACTCAGTGTGCTAATTCACCATTCTGTGAAATGAGCGAACCAAGATACAATAGCAAACACAGTAAATGGAAAGCTATAAGTCTCGGAGCGCTCCAAAGCAAATAAAATGTGCATGAATGTTGGTAAAACTGTATATGTTATATTTATTTTACAGTCATCAAAATCGGTGCGAACCATATTGAGGAAACTAATTTATTCAAATGATTTGAAATTAGGATTGGAAAATCAGTTTATAAAAACTCATATCAAACTAATTGAAATTCTCAATAATGTAAAAATATATTACCGGACGAAAATCCAAAAAATTAAATTGAACATTATACCATCCATTTCTTCAGTATGGAATGGAAGAATGGCATAGAAGTAAAAAAACGAGTGTACATTTTACGCTGAAAAACAGAGCCATCGAGCAAAGAGAAACATAGAGTACACTGCCCTTGCAAATGATTTATTCAAATATTCAGAAACACTCAAGATCTCATATCTCTAACAGTTTTCTAGCATAATTTCAGGCATAAAACATTGAATGATAGCGATAAATATCCAAAATAACCATCATTCAATAAATTTATACAAAGGGTCCGACCGATTTAGTGTTGTTATCATTTGCGCCTGACCTGTCTTTCGCACAAAAAGAAATAGACCAAGCCTCTCGGCTCAGAACGCGACAGTTCATGTCCAACCTTCACCACCTAAATATCCAACTTTACATCCTCTGTGCCTTCTAAATTCCATGAACTCTTCTCTGCAATTTACAAGTCACTTTAATGTCACCATGGAGGAGTGAGAAGAGATAGCTCCTTGGGCTGGCGGCAGCGATGGGCTCCGCGACCGTGTACTGCCTCTGCAATGAGGTACGGTTCGGTGATGCTTGCTGCTGCCTCCTAGAGCCATCCAGAGCTGTTGGCCGCCTCGACAACTTACGTTGGCATCGCACCGGTGGCGCACCCGTGGACTTCCTGGCAGACGATCGCAGCGGAGACTTCAAAACGACTGACGAGGGCAGTTGTGCGGCCGGCGTAAATTCATAATTTTGCAACAGTAGCAAATTCTGTTGCACTGGTGTCAATACTTTCCTTCACCTGTCGTCGTTTTTTATAATAAAGATCGTAAACAAATACAATCTTCTCAAACTAGCCATCCCAATTATTCAACAAGAAACGGAAGTAAATTCATACTCTTTTGTGAAAACTCAACCCGAGCTTAGTAGTTTTACTTTTTGGAGAGTTTTGAATGTCATTTTTAATTAGGGTATTGATAAATATAGCAATTAAGAAAGAGCTGAATCCTCACTTCTCAATGGATTAAAATGATGTCTATTAATACTTATGAAAACTAATCGTAAACCTATTATTGAATACGCAGCTCTCGCCTGCGTCATTACCCAAGATGATAATTAAAGTTATTATAATATCTTATCTCTTCAAATCGAAAACAGCTCTACGATCAGTCTAGTTTGTGCTAAGCCCTAGAACCCCCTAATTAGCAAACGTGGTAAGTTTACGCCGGAGAATTTTACCCTAACCCAAAAATGAAAAAATACTAATGAAAGAAAACCACATATTTTGAAAATACAACATGAAAGTACAACTCTTCACATTTCGCTTGTGCTATTTCAGATTAAAATTGCAGTTTAAGAAATATCTCACCAAACTGTAACAAGCGAAGTAACGAAAAGAGGAATTATTATTTATATGAGTTCATAATTAATTAGAAAAGAAGATCTAATCCGATCTTCTTATCCTCTTAAGTATTTTATAAAAGACTTGGTTTATAATACATATACTATAATTTATGAGACATATTATAGTATATGTATATATGTTTATAATATTTGAATTTACATATGTTTTAAGTTGTTATGTGATCAAATATCTTATAAATGAAAAATATTATCTATTTGACAAATAAAAATATGGTTCTTAACCGGGGCATGCTCCCATCTCCCGAGACTACACGCGCATACATAGACGCACACATAAGTGTATAATTGTAAATATACTGTACATATACAATTTCATCCCCTGGTAACCGTTTAAGGTCAAGTTAAGTGCTATAGATAAAAAGAAATTATGAGAGTAGAACCCATAGGATTTTTTGGAACCCATAGTATGAAATGAGTCAGGCTAAGAACTACATAGTTATATCTCAACCTGTCCATTTTGATAGTTCTAAATAAAGAACCAGCTCATGCAGTGCTTATATAAATGAATTGTTCAGGAGTTCAGAATTTTTAAATGGTAGGCAGTCGTTTCCACTGATAAAAACATACGACGCTCTAAAAAAGGTACAAAGTTGTTCCTACTACAAAATCTCGTTCATGATATCAGTTACAGTCAATGCTGAGAGACCATTCATGGTCTTCATGCAGTGATGTAACCTACGGATGTAGGTTACGCGCTGAAGTACTGTTCAAATGGCAAGCGACGCACCAATCAAAACGTCCCACCACAGTAACGTTAGTTGCTAGCTCTGACGATTCTGTGTAGCAGATAGGTGTCCAAATTTTTATTAAATTTCCTAATGCCTACTCGAACGCGTCAGAATGCATTTTCCCTACATACAATGTCACGTGGAAACCACATGGTTAGTTGCTGGTTTCGTGGATTTCAGCTGGCAAAATGGATTTGCCACTGAATATACTCATCATAGCCATATTAGTACATTGCATGCTGGATTTGATGCGTGGCGTCCACGTGGGATTTCCTATTAGCTACCACATTGGCTTTAAATGAATTTTTCCACATGGAAGGCACGTGTGTTTGCAACCTACATACTTGATTTTGAACGGCTATAAAAATCATTGCATATATAAAATAAAATTCGTTTTTTGATAAAATCGCAAAATTCCCTTTCACAGTTTATATTAAATACTGCATTTATAACCAATTAATTACCCGTTTACACATCTAATTAGTCCCAAATATAACTGCTATTTGCTTCTGGGTCATAGATATATACTGCATTTTTGTAGTTTCCGGGATCAAGCTGAGATAAGAGAAATTCCGTGTGCTATAAAATCTAACATTCGCCTTTTCAAGGCTTAGTTGTGTCTTATTCAGTTGCAATGCACAATTTAAACATTTGTAATAACTAACTAGGTTATCATGGCTTGAGAAATATATGCTGATAATCTCATTGAATAAAAAATTGTGATGATTGAATGCTTTATATGCGTGAGGTACCATTTCAAAAGCTTTCGTTTGATAATACTAGAGGACAGAACACACCAATAAATAAAATGATACACACACATGTAACTATTTGGATGAGTATTGACGTTTCGATTTCGAAAGCATGCGCATCTGGCAGTTGTTCAGACTTGATTTCACGGAACCCCCTCCCCTGCCCCTCCTCTCAGACGCTTTGGCGCCTATGGTTCAACTTTCGTGATCCAGTCACTCGTGAGTCGTGACCATTACTTAGTTCAGCTCGAGACGTGATCAGTGTCAATTGTGCTTTTCAATATTCAAAGGAACATCATTCAATTCACAGTATTAGTGAATCTTAGTGAATGAAAGTGATAATTAATGAGATAAGCTTTTCACTGTCGACATTGGAGACATTAAATCTGAGCATAGTTCTGATGCGCTGCTGGTTAAGACGATGTAGCTGGTAAATTACGTCCCATTATTTGCTGTTGAACAGTAGCCAATTTCGGTCATAAACAACATCTGATTTTAATTCAATATTTTGTCTCACAAGCACTTCGTTGTGATGGGAAGTGATAAGTTACTGGAAATCGTGTAAAATTATCATCAAGAGTTTTAATTCGTATACATGTGGAAGCCTTTCGATGGTAACGATGACTTAAGCCATTTCTCCACCTTCGCTGAAAGAATATTATAGCTTTTAATTCATATTGTTGTACCAAACTAGTCATAACTGAAATAGTATTTTTGAACGTTTGTTCTCAAACGTTTACTGTGGTATTTGAGCTAGAAAATACGTAAGCATTTTAATTTGAAATAATGAGCAATCCATCAGTACAATTATTTGCTATGTAAAAATTTATTTCATATTTCGTAATTTACTTCGTTGACCTTTGTTTTGAGGGCTTAAAAGTCTTCACAATATGGATGAGGTTTGTTCGTTTAATTCATTACGTCAATGTTTTGCCTTGATACCAGGGTTGCGGAGTCGGAGTCGGGAGTCGGAGTCGCCGGAGTCGCATGTTTTAGGGTGGAGTCGGAGTCGGAGTCGCTTTTCTGAATGTATGTGGAGTCGGAGTCGCATTTCCGAATGTAGTGGAGTCGGAGTCGGAGTCGTTCATTCGGATGTGGTGGAGTCGAGGCTGGAGTCGCTATTTTTTGGTGACTTCGATTCTAATTTTTGCAAAAATTATTCATAACTGTTTAAAACCGAAAGTAAACAAAACAGAGTTAAAATACTTTACTGAAAAGCTACAAAAATTCGCAATGTTTTCATTGATTATTTTGTTCGAGGTTCGAAACATTGTATTTAACCTATCACTTAATACGATGAATGGTCATTGATATCAATGGTCATTGTGGGTTCGCACACATATATATGTGATACCCACGAGTGCGAAGTATAATTTTCGTACTGGGGCAATTGTGCATTTATAACAGTGAAAAAACCGGAAGTAGTAATTAAAAGCATCGCAAATTCATTCTGTTTCTGTTTCTCTCATTCCCACTTCAATTGATACATAGGCTCTAGAAACTTGTAGTTAATGTGTTGCAAGTTACTTGCTGAACAGCTCAGCTCACATAAAGAGTGGTAACTCTGTACGCTTTTACTGTGTCTATATTCTATACCAGCGGTTCCTTAAAACGATTTTTGCTAGTCTTTCCTTTGATGTTGCTTTGGTGAATTGATTGATAATGACTACATAGTCTTTGCAGTAACCAATAGTTGTGTTGTGATCATAAATATTTCTAGTCTTTAGTTTAGGTTATGAAATATTGATAATGACTAGTCTTTGCCAAAACCTGAAGCTATGGTCTGATACATAAAGAGTTCTAGTTTTTCAGGTTACGTAATGGCTATTGATAATGTAAATTCAAATGTCTTATTTTCATGTTAATAACTGTAATGTGAGTTGATTGTTTCAGCTATATGTAGCACCTATGTACTTCAAATTTATTTCTTTGTTTTGTCTACTTCCTATGTCAAGTTAACATGCATTAATTTTGAAAATTTCTTAAGTTGTTCCTTGAAATTTGTTTGGTTCTTCAAGAGTTATATTGTATTTTATCATTTCATTTTCATGTTTAATTTTTATCTTCTG